>JANIHZ010000005.1:56968972-56984751 GCA_027478365.1 Erythroxylum rufum | reverse complement strand
TATTTGCAATCTCTGATTCTCTCATATCTTGCATGGTCATGTTTGATATTGAGTTAATTCTAGATTTCAATTGACTTGTTGCATGGACTTATCCCACTACACACACTATGAGCATTTAACAAGGTTTTAAGAAATGGAGTCCCATTGATTAGGATCCTGGACTTAAAGAGTTCTTTAAGATTTATCAATTTGAAACTTAGTGATTTCCACTCCCATCAAAAATCAATTTCGAACTATGATGGCCAAAGCTTATTTTTTTTGAAACTTAGTGATTTCCACTCCCATCAAAAATCAATTTCGAACTATGACGGCCAAAGCTCATTTTTAAGAGGACTTATGGACAAAGCTCATTGTTAAAAGGACTTTATCACTGTTTAATCACTTGTTTTCCATCTTTCTGTTTTCTATATCCTAAAAATCCAAAAATACGTTTTACACAATTCAATTAAGTCAATTAGTGATTTCAACAATCAAAACCTCCCTTTTTCCCAATTAGCTTGCATAGCATAATATATAGGTTAACTTAGGTCCATTCATTTTAGGTTCCGATCAAGTGAAATGACATGAGGTTGCACCCTATATTACAATCCTTGGATTATTTATGATTTAACCTCCAAAGGCTTAACAATTAAAAAGGAATGAATCAACGAGCATTGTGTTACAATTTAAAAAGTATTTTTTTTATATCTACAAGATCATATATTATATGTTGGTTTATAGGTGTGTAGATGATTTGTAAATTATTGGATATGTTAATAGTAAATTTGATAAGTGTTCCAACAACAAGTCCAGGAGTTACACTTTGTTTTTGGAGGATCATTTTTTAGAAGAATTCTAAACAATCTATTGCAATTACTTCATGAATAAAAGTTAAGATTATAGTTTATTTTGATTATGAGTTCATGCAAAATGTTGAAGAACTTTCTTGTAGGGCTTAATATATTGATTCAATTTTTAAGCCTATCATGAGTCACTATGGTAACTCCTTTTTTGTATTTTTATTAACAACATAAAGAATATTGATGACACCAAGTTATAAATTAAACTTGTATTTTGAAAAATAAATTTATTAAATTTGTTATTTTGACCTAATAAATTCATTTTAATGTTTTTTGGGAAAAAATTATTGAATCATAATTACTTTTGTCTAAGTAAAAGAATGTTAGAACTTTTTTATAAGAATTACAATTAATTAGTCTTTTTTTAAAATTTGATTGAACGATATTATAATGACTTATTTTTAATATTTAATTTCTATACTTATGTCTTTGAAACAAGTCAACCATCTTCTCTGGAAAGAGAAAAAGAAAAAAAAAAACAAAACTCTCTAATTAGTGATGCATTGATCACATAGCTGTCACATAGCAACAGGATGCTTTGTTTGTACCTAAAAGGTGGAATTGTCCATCTCAGGTGCCCCATACTCCGACCTAACAGAATAAAAAATAAGAAAGAAGTAAATCACAGTCTAATCTTATTTATTTTTTCGGAAAGGCAGCCCAATATCCCATGCACACAAAAAGTCATTAAATGAGCTCTCACACTATCATTGCCGCTGCGGTTCGCACAGGATGCTTTCCTATTATTAGTTTACGCGTCCTTTAGCTTTGTGTTATATTCCCGTGATGTCAGTGCTTGCGTGACATCTCCTTTTCCTGAAATTTTGATTATTATAGTTATATATGATCAACTTAAAGATGGGTTCAATGTTAAACAAGTGCCGACCAAAATATATAATTGTATTGTTTTAAGGGATATGATGCTGGTGCCATGTCATATTACACCTGGCATCCAAAATATAGATTTGGTTAATAATAATAATATTATTAAATAGAAAAGATCCTAATTCGTATATCACAAACATCCTAATTTATGTCTGTGATATACCAATTACCGCTAAAAAGAGAGAACATTAGTGATAACAATACAAAAACCTGGGTCTCCAGTTGGACAGACACAGTCATATAGCCACCTCATCGGCACGAATCCTACGACCTTGTTTGTGTTGTGTGCCACGTCCCGAGCACAAGCCAACACGTGAGCAACCCGTTTGTTTTGTTCTTAGCGGCATGCCTGATTAGCAGTCTCCGTCAATGCCATAAACAATATTCTTATCAGAATTTACCTGCCATGCCTGATTAGCAGTCTCCGTGCCAATGCCATAAACAATATTCTTATCAGAATTTACCTGCCACTCCCTGTTCCGGCCGCCTCCAAACAACTCACTTCAACAATAGAACACTGTCTTTTCTTTACAAAGTTTGACACTTTCCCTCTGTACTCATCGCTTAATTTTACCTTACAACACTTTCTCTTCTTTCCGTAGCAATTCTGATATCCTAAGCATGTTAGCTATGGAGGGCACGAGTTCTTCTAGTGGGTTCAGGCAGCTGAGGCCTTTAGTTCACTTACTAGTACCACTGAGTTTCTACTGGATTGCCGAAGAGATGACTGTTTCTGTTCTTGTTGATGTTGTTACTTCTGCTTTGTGTCCTGAGCAGTCCACTTGCTCTGAGGCTATCTACATCAATGGTCTCCAACAGACGGTACATCACAAAATTAAAGCTTTAGTCACTATTTTGTTGCTTTCTCTGTGTTTCTTGGTTGGGTTGATTGAAATGAGAAAACTGGAAGAAGGCTTCTAAAACAAAGTTATGGAACACAGGGTTTATTGAGTTTTAGTACTCAGTTTCTGTTTTTATAATTATCCGTTCGTTATAGGATTAACTTGTATATATATATATTAATTGTTCTTCTGCTTGATGTTGTTTTCTCTCTATTATTCCTCCTTTTGGCTTCCTGGCAAAGGGAACGACAAAGTTAAGAAATGGGTAGAACATGGGATTGTTGAATTTTGTGTGTCTTGTTCTTTGCTTTCTTAGCAAATGCAAATTTGATGTCCTTGCTCCATTAACTTATGTTATTTATGTCACCTCAGATTTGAATGAAATATCCAACATCTTTTATTCAAATTTGAGTGAAGGGATTATAACTCACTTCACTGAACACGTGTTAATGTAGTGATTAAAAGAAATTAAAATTTGTACTAGCATTGTTTACTGAAAAGGTTTATCAATTTTGTGTTTACCTACGGCAGCTATGTCCTAAAAGTGTCCCTTCGACCTATGAGCTTACTAAGAATCGTAACTGTTGGGGTCAAATGCGCAAGACCCTTATGCTTGATTTGAAACTTCATTTACCTATACAATAAGGAAAACATTCTGTAACTGTGAATTAAATCTTTCTTCCACTCAACACATAAGCATATCTTACCATCTGTAGGTGGTCGGTATTGTCAAAATGGTAATCCTGCCACTCCTAGGCCAGCTTGCTGATGATTATGGACGCAAATCGCTGCTCCTTCTTACCGTATCCCTTAACATTTTCCCTTTTGGTATGTTCAAAAATCCAAGTACTGTCTGTGATTTCTTCCCTGGATTGATGATTATGATCACAGAAGTTAAACCTTGTATGCACCCTCAACTCCCCCTCTCCTTCCTTCATAAGAAACAGAGGAAATAGCTGAAATTGATGTCATTTTATCAAACAGACGTGACTGTAGGTTTCTTAAATTTGAAACTGTATTAAGATAAGATGCAATACACATAGTTGTCAGATTAAGCATCCGTTTAACTCAATTGAATACTTATATTAAAGAATGCAAGAGATTAACAGTGGCTTAGCTGAAAGTGTTTTTTTTCCCCTGCTATTTGAACATTTGATGTTTTATTATTCTTTACCAATGGAACTCCACTAAGATGCAGATATACTCTTGCTTTTATCTGCCATTTTATACACAAAATGAAATCACTGTAACACGATCATGACAATGTTTACTATTGCTTGCTTCCTTTTTGGCTCAGCTTTACTTGCCTGCAATCAGTCAAGAGGATTTGTGTATGCATACTATGTACTTCGAACAATATCATATATTCTAGGACATGGAAGTATTCAGTGGCTTGCTGTTGCTTTTGCGGTAAGGATTACTGCCTTTGACTCAGTCTCATAGTTGGAAAGTAAAGTGATCATAATTTTGGTTCATTTGGTAGGCAGATTTTGTCAAAGAAGAGAAGAGAGCTGCAGCTTTTAGTTGGGTCACGGGTATCTTTTCTGCTTCACATCTGTTAGGAAATGTTATAGCACGATTTCTACCTGCAAAGTATATTTTTCTGGTTAGTGATATCTATTTCGTGGGGCCTGTTATCTTATATATCTTATGTACTTTTGTTTCTAAACTTTTCCTTACAATTGATACCTTCATAGCTTCACTTTGATGAAGATCCCTTTTCATTTTCCAGGTAGTAGTTGCTCTCTTCACCTTATGTCCAGTTTATATCCAATTGTTTTTAGTTGAAACAAATAGGCAGAGTCCAAGGAGAGATCACAATTCAACCTTTTGGAATAACCCTATTAAGATTTTGCAAACGCGATATGGTTCAATGAAAGATACTACAATAATAGTCTTAAACAGGTACATTTGCTTTGAGAACTTAAAAGATATGATCTAGTTCTGAAGAATTACCTTTGAATTGGTTTTGTTTCTCCTTCCTATTTAATCAATTTGACTAATAAGTTCAATCTATCTTTTCAGCCATACACTTAGAGGCATTTCTTTTGTTTCCTTCTTCTATGAGCTGGGAATGTCTGGCATCAGTAATGTCTTATTTGTAAGATCATTCTGTACTTGTCTGAACTAAATTAAATTATATTTTGACCATTTTCCTTGTTCTTGTGTTTTGATAACAATGCATTATTACTTGTCGTTTAGAATGAGACTTTTCAATTGACTTTCCCCTCATTCACCATGCAAACTTTCTACAGGAACATACTGCTTAAACATTAGACATTACTATGGCCAAAGAGTACAAAAATCAACTATCACCTTGTGTTTTTATCTTTTTTTATCTTCATTTTCTTGGTCTATTGTGTATAAATGCTGTAGATGTGGATGGTTTAACTATTAAGGCACACACAAGTCATTATCATAAAGTTGATCAACTCATTAAGAACACTGCTAGTTTAAAACAAGGAGGTTGTATGGTTTATATCATTTTTGTTATTTTTATTTCTCTTACATTTAACTTTTTTTGAAGTATTATCTGAAATCGTTATTCGGCTTTAGCAAGAATCAATATTCAGAAATTATGATGATGGTCAATGTTGGTCAACTTTTCTCTCAGGTATGTCATTTCTCAACAGTTTATCTTGTTTGACAAAAAATAAAGAGGAAGATTTAATTATTTATTTTTATCATTTTTGGTGCTTATTTTTAATCCTGTTATGCAAGATGTTACTTGAATGGAAAGGCAATTTCAAATTGTTAAGTGGCTCTTTTGTGTGGTCAACATCTTAGTACAAGGAGACTGCTGATACTGACAGCATACATGTCCATATTTTCTGACCTGGTTTATTTTTCAAGTTCTGAAATTCCTTTTTGCAAATTAGACTTAATTCTGTGCTTACTTATAGATTTTGATGGTCCCTCTTATCAATCCGATATTTGGAGATAAAGCAGTACTCAGTTTGGGTTTACTTGCATCAATAGCTTTCGTAAGTTTCCTTCTTCTAAATGACATCATCAGATCATATGAATTATCAAAGAAAGTGAGAAACAACCTTATACTGCTTCTGTCCGAATAGGGATTGCTTAATGGCTTGGCATGGGCATCTTGGGTATGTACCTCTACTCAATATGCTGGATTTCCTCCATCCTTTCTTGAAATGATTTTAAGTTCTGCATTCTTTTAAAGTTCCAAGTTCCTTTTATTCCCTCTGATTCTTTTCTGGCTAAAATTAAGGGAATTATGACAGTCATCCGTGAATGTGATGATAAAGTTTCATACTCATTTTTCACGGCTTTATCGTAGGTGCCTTTCTTGGCTGCAGCATTTAAATCCATTTACGTAATAGTCAAACCATCTGTAAGTTACATTTCAAATACAGTGTATTTGTTTAGTAGAATCCTAGCGATTATATATTGAATTCCAGCGGCATTTGCAGAATATAACTTAATCTTTTGACTTCAGGGCTATGCTATTATATCAAAAGCAACAAGCCCAGAAGACCAGGTTTGTGGTGCTATTTCTTGCACAATGCATCAAATCAGTGAAAATAGTGATATGAAGGGCAGGTTTCTTAAGTTTCATAATTCCAAGCAGGTTGATGGAATTTACATATCAGGTTTTCTGTACTCTTATGAATGGGAGAGTGTTACCAGAGATTAACTTGTAAATAAACTTGAAGTTTCATATAGCATTTAACTTAGCTGAGAACCTTTATTAAATCTGTTTTAAGCTAGGGGTCTAACAATGGGTTAGAAGGCCTTGCAAATGGTTAGATACAAGTTTTGATCACTAAACGTGTTAAGGTGGTTTGTTACAGGGAAAAGCACAAGGTTTTGTGGCTGGAGTGGAAGCAATAGCACAGTTCTTGTCTCCACTTGCACTAAGTCCATTGACTTGTCAGTTGTAAATTCTTGCTTACTTTGTATGTTTAGCATTGGGATCCGGATCATCAACTATTTCAATCTTGTTTCTTACAAATTGAATTGTTTCTTTCAGCATTATTCCTATCTGCAAGTGCCCCTTTCCACTTCAAAGGTTTTAGCCTTGTAGTCGCTTCTGTATGCATGGTAAATGTGTATGTAACTTTACTGATACATCTCTTTATCTTGCTCTATTGTTCAATAATATGGAATTTGGGCCTGTCAGGTTATTGCCTTTTGCAGGGCTTGCATGCTTCCACCAAAAGAACACTGGAGGCTTGATTCTGAGGATATTGAAGCCCCTCTTTTATCAGAGAATTGACCAGAAAAGCAGCTGGCTACATGTTTAATGTTATATTATCTGAAGCCCCAGATTGAATATAGTAAATGGTAATGTTATTTATGAAGAAAATGTCTCAGAAGATTTGGAAATTTATACCCCTTGGCTTAAACACTATGTAAATATTTTATTCCCACCTTTGTAATTGGATTTAGGCAAGACTTTGTCTGGACCTCCTATTTCTGGCCAGAACAATGCAGTTCCATTTTTCTGAGTAGTTACTTTCCAGTTTAAAAATCGATTAGGAGATGTTTCATAACACAGGGAACTTAAAAAAGAGCGCAAGTTACTCTTCCAAAATGCTATTCTTATAATATATTCTGACATCAAGCACAAGAAATATTATATTTCCTCTTGTCTACATCAGGGATAAATATGCGGGGAAGGAAGCGCTGCATTGGATTCGTCTTGTTAGCATGAAAAAAAACATTCTAGTCGACGAAGATTGGTAGTTGAATTTCCTTCTTTTAACGCTACAAATAATATATTATGCACTTAATTATTTAATCATGTAAACTGCAGACAGATATCTCAAAGGAAAATCTTTTACTTAATAAGTTATACTTAGACATGGCAAAGGATCGTCACTATGGGAAAGACACCTGTTTGTCATACTTCACTGTAACTTTGAAATGGCTCGTAATAATCATATTCAATTATCAACCACTAAATTAACCATTACTTGAGTACATTTTAATGTAACTTCATTTACTATATATATATATATATAAGTTGAGTTCTCTAAGGAAGGAATCTAATATCATTTCACCAATGTTTTTGTTTTATGAAAATCTTAATCAGTTATGATAATTTTACGATTGAAACTCCTATTAATAAGCTAATTAGCAATGAAAACTGATTCTTCTGATGTCAGTAATTAAGCGTCAAGACATCTCCTTTTGCTGCTCATATGGTGACTTCTTTGAAAAGAGGCTAAGTATTAGATACCATCAATTATCTTCTCGAAGTCCTAGTGGACTTAACTTATGAAACGTAAGAATGAAAATGAAATATCATGTCTCCATATTCTGAAAACGACTAAATTCCTCTTAGGGAACATTTCCATTTCATAAGAATAATATCTAAAAGCATCAGAGTAGCATGTTGTTGCTGGGGCTTTTATCTCTTTAGTACCGAATATACACCATAATTGAATTATTAAGCAGTGTAGCTCATACCTTAAACCTATGATCTTCAGAATGCAAACTACATACGAAGATCAAACCTTTACTAACTGAAGCCATCATCCATCTTCTCCAAACTCGTTGGTGAATCTCTCATGAACCTCTAAATCAGTTTTGCTCACAGTTGGCTTCTGTCTTGCTAGCACTTTATCAAAATCTGATCTGGTGATGGGCGGTGGAAGGATCTGTAAGATTAAAAAAGGTCAATGCGTCGGATCACAATTGTAGGAACCGAGAGTTTACGAAACTTGACATTTTGATAGAAAACATACGATCACAAGAAAGCTTGTTCTATGTTGTACATAGAAGCTTATTTATAGAGAAGTTGGAGACAAGTATTAGACTGGTTTTCACCAATATTAGGTTCATAAGACGTTATTATAATGTGCGCAACAGTGTTTGCACTAATTTTATAAAACAGAGTCCTAGGCAATCAGTTGCACAAAATTTCCAACTTAAAATTTGATTAATCCCATACCTTTGAAGCAAGACCTCGCTTATCAAGTTCCTCTAATGTGATCTTAACAGAACCCTTCTGAGTTGGTTCACAAGGAACCCACAGGCCATCATTGGTCTTCACGAAATATTTGGCATCCTGCGTTTCACGGACAGGTTCGAAGAGCACGTCTTTCACCTGCCAATTAAGCACAGGGATTCAAATACAAATAACTTCCAAACAACAGAAGCAAAGAGAGAAAACTCTAATATTAGACTTCATTATTTTATGCTACATTGGCACACGTAAGAATGTGGAAAAGAAACTTACACAAACTGAAATATCTGAGCCTGAAAACCCTTCAGTTTTGTAAGCCAATTGCTCAAAATCACTTTCAGTTAGACTATGAGGAGTATCTCCAAGATGTAACTGCTCATGAACGAGAAAAGATCCCATAAAAACACAGACATGGTTCACTAAGATATAGAAACTCAGACTCCAGTTGCTTAGGGAACTCAATACCTTAAACATATATTGCCTCGCCTTTAAATCTGGAAGAGGAATGTATATTCTTTTGTCGAAACGCCGTCGAATAGCCTGTGTTTTGCTTTGCAGCAGGCAAAAGACAATGACTTTTCTGATGGTCATAAATAATACTGCTAATTACTACTAATTTCTAAAGCAGAAGGTTTACTTGATCCAAAGCATATGGAGTATTTGTGGCAGCAAGAATAAGCACTTTCCCATCATCATTTCCCACACCCTGCAATCCATAAAAGAAAATACCTTGCTTAATATTAAAATTAGCCTCTTCCATGCAATGGGTAGGACTTTTATGATTCCTACACTACTCCCATTATTTTAACCGCTATACTACAGCATTATGGATTCAAAGATAAGAGTACTGTTAAATGCAGATTGGGTGAAAGCTTAGAATTATTTAAACATCTATTTAATAAATAATACCCAAGAGATTAGCTTCCCAAGGTTGTGTTATTATTGTCCTAGTCTTATGTACAATAGTATCACTTATATGCATCAACAACAACATTTCAACTCCAAAAGAATACCCTTCTGTACTGGATATACATGATCAACAATCTTCCTTTTAGCTATCAATCACTATCTACTTCAATCATCACATACTTAGCAGATACATATTTCATAATACAGAACATGCTGCTATCGACTTACCCAGAAAAAAGAAAGCTAATATCATAATTGCATGCCTCGATTTCTCACTAAAACTCAGTTTCCAGGTAAGAATAGGTTTAATAAGTCATTAACCAACAATTCCCTTCTCAAAGTCAAAGTAATAGGCAATAGGAAATTGTTATTTTTCTATTGTCTTAATCGTATGCCAGAAGATACATCTTCTGCAAGAAAGTTTACGGGAAAGAAGAAAGAAATGCATTTTCAAAAGATATAGGATTCATTTACATATGAGAACATGCCATAAGTGGAATCAAAACTTTCATCCACAAAATTTAGTGATGTCAGTAAATCTCTGAATAGTTCTTTCCTCCAACATCCTAAAACAAATCACCTGCATCTGCACGAGAAGTTCTGTTTTGATGCGTCTAGATGCTTCACTCTCATTGCCTTCTCCCCGTTGGCCACATAATGCGTCTATTTCATCAATGAAAATGATTGAAGGTGCACTATCACGAGCCATTTGGAAAAGGTTTGCCACCAGCTTTTCACTTTCACCCATCCATTTGGAAACCAAGTCTGAGGAAGAAACACTTGGTGTCCATTGCATAAACAACCGGTCAAAATTTTGGTCAAATACAAGTACGACAAAGATATCTGGATGCAAGGTATCTGAAATCTCAAGAAACCAAGATTGCCAAACTGTTTCGAGGGAAAAAAATAAGTCTAAACAAAGATAAGATGAAAATTTTCATGTGCCTATGTTACCTGGAAATGTCATTGAGAGAAGGAAAATGTAAAGTCTATTTTGTACAAATACTCATTTGCCATACTATGGCAATTCTTTCATCACTAGAAAGCATTCAATACTTAAAATAAGGCATATCAAATACCGACACTAATTTTGACCAATAAAATCAAAAGTAGGCTATCAGTATAGTATTCAACATATAAGCAGGGAACAGATGTTTGGATAGAGAGCACAAGACATTGTGTATCTGTGAATACTCAAGTTCTAAGTTCAGACATGCTAGATGGCATCGGAGTGTAGAGTTCATCTTGTACACAAACTATAGCAGCCAGATATAGTAGCATTAGGCATATGACATTTTCTCCCAACAGAGGCATCAGGGGGACTGTGAAAGATGCATATCTTTCTTTTTGAAAATCTTAAACAAGATATCATTGACACCTTAAAGAAAGCAAGGAATGCAAAACAGGCTTCCATGACAGTGGAAATTAATGTAGAGATGCTTCATGCCGGTAGACCTTAAAAACTGAAATAAACTTCTTAAGTGAAGATCATGCTGGCACTTCAAGCATCTTATGTTACCTTAGAGGTCATCTTGATCTGCACACACGATCTGCCACTTCAAGCACTCATCAACAAGGAACAAGATTTGAATTTATGTATTGGTTAGTCAATTAGCACAACTGTTTGCCATCATCTTTAATCCATAACACAGATCCAAATGTGAGATTTTGTACGGTTGAAATGCAATCCAAGAGCATTCTTTCAATGTGTTAAGTATCTCATCAACTAGCATCTCTTTGTGATGACTCTGGCCAGTTACTTAAGAATATGTGATGAATAGTTGTGATGTTTAGATATGGCAATAGAGCCTGGGCCCGACCCGAGGTCAAAAAGTCAAGCCCAGGTTGACCAGACCTCGATCTGGGCCTCAACCCTATTTCTTAAATATTTAGAGCCTCGGACCAGGTTCGGGCTGCTCGGGCCCGCCAGCAATAGCAGAATGACGTTGTTTTGATTTTTAATTTTAAAAAATAATAATTTGGGGGTTTGGGCCCGATGTAGCAGGCCCAAGCTTAGCCCGGCCCATTGCCATCCTTACTGATGATAGGCACGTCTGGAGAAGGACAGTGGGGATAGGAGGGGTAGGTTTGGAGCTTTGGCACTATGAGATTAAATCCATATGGGTAAAATGTCCTTGAAGGGGTATATCTTATTGCTAAGACCACTTTTATTATGTGATTAGCTACAAACAATTAAGCTTTATCATCCATGTTTGAGCCTTGTACAATTTCACAATTTTCCCCTTAAGACTACATCCTCTTCCTAGGCATAATATACTAAAAAGTACATCATTATTCCAATTCATCGATGAAACAATATGACATTAATCCCCCTCTATGTTGTAAACTCATATGTTGAATGAGTATATCACTTGTCATATCTAACAAAATATCATCATATCTATGTATAGATAATATGCTAATTTGCTAGATATGAACCCAAACAACTGGACTATGGAGAATGTCAATTCTCAGGTGGTACTGAAACCAAAGCTTTCGTCATGTAAATCATATGGTAATGATAGCAAATGGATGAGAATCAGGTATTTTTATTGATAATTAGCAATAGCCTCGTAGTATAATCCACAAGAGCTAAGCTACTAGCCACTAATGGCCCTTCAGCTATCAGCCGAATACAATGCAAAATGATAAGATACCCCTGTATTACCCTTCCCATCCTTTACATATAGCTCTCTCTCTCTTCTAACTAACTTCTCTAACCGTTTGCTGACTCACCCCTCCCTGCCTTAGTGAATCTCCTAGAATATGTCAGCATGGGCTTAAAATTCATATTCGGATCCTTCTCTCTCTTTCTCCTAGAGTATGTCAATATGGGTTTAGGATCCATATTGCTATCAATATGGTACAGAATTTCAACATCTGCTATTCATTTTGTTGCAAACTGGTCACACACAATGAGCTTAAGGATGATTTACCTAAAGAAAGTCGAGTCTGCTTCTGTTGCAACTGCCTTTGCTAAGTAAGACTTGCCCGTCCCAGGGGGGCCATATAACAAAAAAGCCCTCCATGGTTTTCTCTTCCCTATAAGAGTAACAATTCCATGTAAATGATTGGGTTCAAGCATCCTTAAGTGCAAAAATATGCCATAGTATTTTAGAAGGGAGAATGAGTGATTCATCATTTCTTCATATTCTATTTCTAAATAATTCAAACAAGCAAAAACCAATACTGAAAAACAGGTCTCCATATGCTAACTAATTTGACATTTGCTGCTTATGAAAGATGACGTTGTTGGCACATAAACTTTCAACCAAGCAGAATGGAAACCTCTTTCTTTTCTTATTTCTTTTCAGTAATTTTCATATTTGAGCCCTTTAAAGCATAAATATGCGGAGTAGTTAGTGTTAAAGAAGCCACCAACTAATAGTGGGAAATGGATGTTTTCAAGTCCTGTGGAAAAAGAGCAAGTGGATATCCTTTCTCTCACATGTACGGAAGCATTATAATGGAATATTGAATCCAAGTGGAACTCCAATGACACCTACAACAACATACACACTTAATTTTTCAATGCCAAAAGTTGATAAGTAAGCATGCATGCATTGACACTTTTCTAAAAATGTTATGAATGTTATGCATTGACACTTTTCCAAAAATGTTATCTTTTGCTTCTAGATCCAACTCAACTATTCAGTATTTTGTCCACTCATAATAAAAATCAAAATTTCATGAAGAGAAGACCAAAAGACAGGCCCTCTCCTATGGTATAACAAAGTATTGATGATCATCCATGTCTTGGTTTCACATCACTTGAAGTTTTCCTTTCCCATCTCACACCCAAAGGGGAATGATTTAAGTCACAGGTTTACTAAAAGAGAACAATCATGGTGTCATAGTCCCATATCAATTGTACACTAAGTTGTTTGGGTTTATAAGAGTGGTCATCCCAACTTCGCAAGATGCATATTCAAAACACTTCAGCCTGTGGTTGTCCCATATTGGATGTGCATTGAAGTGGTTTTAGTCTCATGAACCAACCTTGTGATAACCCTTTTGTAGGGAATATGGCAAAACCGTGTTGTATTAATCCAAAGTAGACAATGCCTATGAATTACATGAAGAACCAAGTACCATGATTTTGCACAAATCCAAAGTAGATAATGTCCATGACTTGCATGAAGACTAAATGCTATGATTATTATGAAACTATTAGGAAAAGTCAGACCTAAATGATTTCCTATTTATTCCTAAGGTCAACTTTCCTTATGTAATTAATTCTTGCAATCATATAAAGGCTACAAGGGTCTTAAGATTGTATCTCAATTGTATTCTACGATATTGCCTTAACAAAAACAAAAGCACTGTTCTTGAATGGATTGCAAAACATAAAAGAAAGAACAGGCATTCCACATTAAGCAAGAAAAGTAGGTTGAATAGTTATGTGTTAGATATGAAAAAAAAAAATTGACATGAAAGAGGTAGAAAAATAGTGCTGAATGTGAGAGCTGATAAATGGCGTTGTCAGACTATACATTCAGCTGATCTTTTTCTTTAGGAATGTAAATCAAGAAAACAACGATAGAAAACAGTTTGCTTCATTCATGAAAATACCAACCACTAACCAGTAAAAAAATGTGGGAATCTAACAGGCAAAATGACAGCCTCCTTCAATGACTTCTTGGCATTCTCAAGGCCAGCAACATCGCTCCACTTCACATTTGGTTTCTCCCTAACAATTACAGAATCGAGCCCTTCCCTAAGCTTTGCTTTCTCAGGATCCTCCTTCCCTCCCTTTTCTTGATTATTTGTCTTTGCCTGCACCTTCGGCTGTGCAGCAACAGCGGCATTGCTAGTTAATGTGGGCCTATTGTCCCCACTATCAAGTATGGCCCTTAGCTCCTCTGCTCTTCTAAGATATCCCATGGCTTTTTCCCTAATCGTTTTCCCAATCTGTGGATTCTTTTCATACTTCAAATGAGTGTGGAAATATTCTAGTGCACTCATATAAAGCTGGAAAGCTTTATTGTAGTTTCCCGAATCATCCTCCTTTACAGCTTGCTTTGCATACTCCTTACCATGTCCCAAAAAGTCACAATACATTCTGAAGTCACCAGAGCCACAACCCACAAGAAAACGAATCTTCAAACTGGCTTCCACATAAAAACAACACTTCCTCAAACTTCTTATAATTAACCTATCTTTGACGAGAAAACAAATAGTTCAGAATCCAGCATTTATATCAAGACTTAATGCACAAATAAGTAGATCCAAACACGCGTACAAGCTTATAATCAGTTTGGATTTAAACAAATGATAAAGGAACCTTTAATTCGGCTGCAGTCTGAATCCAAATGATTAAAACACAAAAAATCCCGTAAAAGACACACAAATATTAATCCAATTCATAAAACTCAATACTCATTATCTATAGATTCAAAGCTTTACTTTGTTGTTTAAGATAGTGTCCTCTAATTGCTCTGGGTCCTAGAGTATACAGTTGATTGCATGTAATTAGATTTAATCAGGTACACGGACAATAGAAATCACTACCAATTTGCAGCTAATAATTGAATCGAGTATTTGAGCAATGATATCACGATAAAAATTAGCATATCAATCCAATTATGTTCCTCGCACCTTCTTTCTCCTCTGCAACATGTTTTCTCACACCTTTACCTTTTTCTCTTTTTATTCTCTCCCAAACTCCCCTGTCCCCTCACCTCTCCTCTGTTGTCTCTCCCTTTTCTTCTCATCTGTTATCCTCACTTCTCTGAACTCATTATAAGTCGTTTATTTAGACATGATCAAAGCAACAAAACCCTCAAGTTAACCCATTTTATGATGTAGAAAATAGAACCCAAGCTGAAAATTTTCTTGCTGTCCTAATAGTATCACCAGCCCATCATGTAATAGCATGCTAAAATTCCGGAAGCCAATACAAGGATATCTCAGAAGGTCTGAAAGCATCTACATGTATAATATTGGAAATAGAAAACAGAAAACCCATTAAAGGATCAAAAGCTTGAGACTTGCCCCGTAGAGAATGTTTGCTAAGACTAAGAGAAGCCTTTTTCTTCTTTCCAACCTCAGTGACAAGCAAGCAAGCGATCAACCAACCGATACCATGGGATGAGAATCGATCGAGGAAATGGATTATTATATTATTTAAGTTAAATTTGTAATAAAGTTAAAATATATCTTGTTTAATCGGTGGTTAGTGATGAAATGGTAGCGAATTTAGAAACTAGATCACTCCGGTTTTACTCTGTCTTATTCTATCTCATGAAATCTCAGCTATTTATTTTGCGAGCCTCATGCAGACCTCATATAAATAAATGGTTGAGATTAATTGGACACAATAAGACATCATAATATTAGACAGAGGATCTGGACTTGAAAATTTAAGAG
>JANIHZ010000005.1:56953575-56968651 GCA_027478365.1 Erythroxylum rufum | reverse complement strand
CTAAATTACTAATTAATTACTTTTTTAGTATCTTTCTTTAAATATACTTCTTTAAATTTTAACAATCACTCGTTAACACATTCTTAAGTTATCCTAAACAAAATTATTTATCGATACTAAATTACCCTAAACAAAATTTCTAATCTATACTAAATTACTAATTAATAACTTTTTTAATGTCATTCTTTAAATATACTTCTTTAAATTTTAAAAATCATTCCTTAACACATTCTTAAATTATCCTAAACAAAATTACTTCTCTAACTCAATTACTAATTAAAATATTTTTTAGTGTTATTCTTTACATAAACTTTTTTAAAGTTTAAAAATTACTCCTTAACACATTCTTAAATTATCTTAAACAAAATTGATTATCTATACTAAATTACTAATAAATAAATTTTAATGTGCTTTTTAAAATATACTTATTTAAAGTTTAAATAAATTTATGTTTTGTTTCAAATTTTGATCAAAAATACTAATATTCTTAATTTCATAAAATTAGGGTTTGAAGTTTGATCAAGTTTTCTAAAGCTGTTGCCTTTTGTCTGCATTTGAAACGGTTCCAATTTCTAACGTAAAAAAGATGGAATAGCTTGCTGATGGTGACGAGGTAGAATCCATATGGCTTGCAACATATCTAAATTTCTCAAAGACGCTTATGCAGTATACAGCTAGTGAGCGAAACAGCTGACAATACTGTCAATACTAAGATTAAAGAGCTTTGCTTGCATTTTCTATGACATGCCCTTTATTACAAACAATGCCTCCCAAATTAAACAACACTTTGAAGCACCTGTGATCTGGTTTTCAATGGAAAGAAGTTAATTTGCTACTGCTTTGTGTTATGTTCTGTTTTTTTCCTGAAGAATGATTCTCTCGAGTGATTCAAATCGCTGGTTTTTGTACTTTTTTTTCCCTGTTATTTCCAGTCACTTCAGGTTCTTTCATGGAATCTACTTGATGCAGAAACTAATCGTATGAAAGGGGCACAAAGAGGTCACCACACACGTCTAAATCTTTTTTGTTTAAGGGCCATTATGCTGATATGGGAAACGAGGCTCCTGCCCCAGTTGTTTTCTTCCCCTTTTCTTGTTCAGTCGAACACAGCCTGTCAACCTGATTTGTCGGAAACTGGAAATATGATTCAATTCTTTTACCCTGCTCAATGTCATAGTGGGTTGTTAGGATTATGGGCAAGTTTTTTCATTCTCTGTTGTACATCAGATTGTAGCTCTCCTTACAATTATGGTTTTATCTGACATTCAGCAGCACAATACAAGCACAATATGTCCTTTTGAGTGTAACTAGCACAATATATCCTTTTCTATTTTGTCCTTCTCATCTCTGTACCATTAGAACGACTTGGACATTGTTATCCTTCTCAGTTTTGTATATATATTCTTGTGGGACTTGTTTTGGGTTTGAGTGAAATTTTTCTTAGCCTTCTCTAGTCAATAGAGGAACCTCTGTGAAACTTTCCAAACACATAGTACCCCTTTTTGAATGAAATTGTTTCGTGTGTTTTCCCTGACTCGGGTTTTACACGTAATTTTTGTGCTTTCATAAATTCTCGTTTTCTTGTTTGTGGCTCTCTTTGATTGTGTTTTACGTTTATTCTCTGAAACTTGGTTCAACAGTATTCTCAAATGTTTATAAAACCTCTCAACAACTATCACCACCTGGTGGAGCTGGTATAAGTTGCTCAACAGTCCGTACAGAAAATTCAATATTTGGAAGGCTGAGGGCCGTGTAGTACTCATCTTCATCAAATTCTGACACATACATCGTGCTTTTGTAACTTTCGACAGCTAACTTTGGGTGAACCCTTGCAAGTGACACCTAGAACGGAAACAGGTCCAGGGGAAGGATTTAGAAGTCATGGTAAACTGATCGAAATTTAAGAGCCTGATAAGACAAAAAATAGAAAGTGCGAGTTTTCATTTCCCATTCTCATTTTAATGCATATCCTACTACGCCGTCTTAAAAACCAAGGATAAAGAAGATTCACATTTTCACTCTATGGACCAAAGTTGGTTTATCAAGAACTTGGCAAGCAATTACGGTTTTATGCAACTGAAATGATGATTAACATGGGACCCTTTCCTATCAACCTCTATCACTTTAGCTTAATGCTACCTTTTAGAAAAAGGTTTTAAGACAAGGGTATATTAGTATCCTCACCATGCAACCTCAACAAAGAAAATAATCTCTTCGCGGTTTCTATATCCAAACTTCAGAGGAAGAATAGTGATAAGAAAAATAAAAAACATAACTTACATAATGTTTCTTTGGAATCTCAAATAGCCAAAACTTACAATCTGGCATAGGCTTCCCATTGACTTTAGCCCATATGTTTGTCCAGTTGGTATGATGAAACTCAACTCTGTCCAAACCATACGTCACTCCACACCCTATGGCTTTCACATACGCTTCTTTCAGACACCAGTATCTGCAGTGAGATGACCAAAATGACAAACAAGCATATAATTTAAATTGACTAACCAACTTCAGAATATGGTGCATATACAAATGCAGCAAGTTCCACTACAATAAATTTAGAAACTTAGGTTCACAAGTTAATTTATAATGAGTTCATATCATGCAATGAAATGGAAAGTCTGTTATACGATTGACAAGAGCATCCAGAAAGTGTGGCTTTTAGAAGCTTCAACTAAAAAGTTATGGAACGGAAAGAGAAGACTGCATACATATCACAAACTTAACTCTTATAATAAGCCAATTTTCAGTTATTGCATATAGCCTATAACAAATGATGATGCTTAAAAGTTGTGGATACTCTAGATTATGTGGCCAACTAGAATTTGGTGATCAAAAACAGTAGACACAAATTGATGTATATGTTAAGTTTATCAATTGATCAAAAGAGATGTACTGATGTGGGACAGCATACCTGTAAAACGCATCTAAAATTTCATCATTTGCGCCAGCACTAAGTATGGTATGCCATTCCAAAGTAGAAAAGCACGAAATGAAATTCTGAATGAATTCAGTAACTGTCTGAATTTTTGGTTTGATACAACAAACAGTGTCTATCCCCACAAGGCATAGAGGTTCAGATGCTATTGCCACATAGTCACCATGATGCGATACATTGAAATTAAAATTAGGAAAATCCATGCTGACTTGACCACGTTCCTGAAATTCATCGATTTAGCATTTGAGGAGTCATCCTAAAAAATTACGAGAGTTAAAAATATGAAAAGAAATGTTCCAAGAAAGAAATGGCGAGATGCCACTAAGAACAAACAGCAACCGAAAAAAAAGAGAGAGAACGTACATAATGCATGTTATAACCAAGTAATTTTAGTCACCCACAATGGAAAGTTTTCCATTTAACTAACAGTCTAATATTATCACTAAAAGGTCACTCCATCTTCCTACACGTTGAAACAGCATTCTTAATTCACAAAACAGGAATGATTCAAGGAAGCGTGTGCAGAAAAGAAAAGAAAAGGAACAAAGAATACAAAATCCCGAATTGGAACTTAAAACAGAAAGAAATCTATGTACTTTATTCATACCAAATAGGGTTTCCCCTCCATCGTACGTTTTATGATAATTTCGTTGTGTGGAATTCCCAACACTTTACATACGAGAGCATATTGAAGCAACCGGCTCACAAGCGCCCGTTTCCTATCTTCCAGCTTCACGAATCTGCCAATGAAATGAAACATCATGCAATTTGATCCAATTCACTAAAACTTGTGATTCTGACTTTTACTTACACTGAGAAAAGAAGAAGTAGAAGAACGTCATCTGATAATTGATGGTTGGACTAAACTACGATCAGACCCCATACATGAAATAATTGAACCAGAAATTAAAACCAACAAAATACTAAGATGATGTTATTTCTTCCATTACCAGTCATTCCTTCTGAAATCTTATGCGACGAAACAAGAATTTAATTTAAAATTCTACAAAATGAAACTACAGATAATGATCTTGTTACGATCAATGTCAACTATGGTATCAGAGACAATCAAAAAATATCAAAAGAATACTCATTGAATAGATTGTAATCTTAAATATAAGTCTCAGGATAAGTGGGAAGATTGCAATTCCCAAGAAGCAGTAAGAATAAATCAATATTATGGAAATGAAAATAAAAAACTACGCATAAGGAAAAGACCTAGTGATGGAAGAGTGCTCATGTTGGGGAAGAACAGAGAGGGCTAAAGAAAAGTCCAAGGAAGATGGGTCCCACTTTGATACGTCTACAATCCATCTTTGTAATCCTCTCTCCATCATCAAACTGCTATCTTACAACCACCATGTTTTCACTAAACCTTGAACAGAGCAACACAACACATGCCGGCCGGCTAGTTCTTGTGGCCTCGATCCTAGTTGTTCTTTTTAGCTTCTGCAGCGGACCCACCCAGAAACCGAATTTTAATAATCTCCCAAAATATACAAACAATCAAATAATGTAAAGAACGTCGTTTTGGAAAATTTTGATTCTCGAAAGACGATGTACCTGTAGTGTAGAACACTAGAACTCCGTCAAGCACTCCTTAGATAGTCGAGAAGATTGCTTGTGGAAGATGGTTATGACTGTGGACAAGGGCTATACATGGAGAAGTGGCAGAACTTTTATTGCCGCCATGCCACGATGGCCCAATGGGACGGCTACTTACAAGAGTAAAGAGCCAAAAACCTCGGCTTGATCGAACGGTTTCCTTTAAAACAACAATTGAATTCTAAACAGCAAACGCCTTATTTTAACGGTGATTCCGGATGATTCTACAAAGGGATAAACACGCGCACCTTCATACATTTTTTTAAAATTACCGACATTTCAATATTATAAAATATATTATATAAACACTTCCTTAATCTATTTAAAAACTTTTTCTAAATTTTTTTTCTGAAAATTATTTTTATATAAATCTTAATAACGAATAATTTAAAAAATATATTATTTAAGAAGAAAGGGTTCAATGTATGTTTTAATAATAAGAAAACATAAATATTACTAATAATTTTATTTTTGAATGAAAGGAATATAGTCATACATCTATCAAGAGTAACCTTATCAAGATAATACAGAAAAGTTAGAATAAAATTCATGTAAAGAACAAAACCAAAACTTAAGGCAAAACATTGTAATGATCATTGTATCTTTTTATTTGGTTGCTTTAATGCTTTAAATGTTTGTTATGTATAAGCATATTATCATTTTAATCTATTGCATGAAAATTTTTAATTGCCAATAGGAATTTAAGTGATTTAAGATAAAATCCTCTTCATCTTTAAAACATTCTTTAAGATACACTTTGAGAAGCATTTGAATCAAATTTTCATTAAAAAAGATAAGTATAATAATTTAAAAAATGTTGAAATAATGAATTTAAATACATTGGTCGATCAATATAATTAGTGATTGACTACTGCATGTTAAAGTTGTAAAAAATTTGTATCAAAAGTTTATATCAACAATGATTAACATATTGGTCAACCAAGTATATTGGTCATCCTCATCAAATGAAATTTTATAATAAAAGACATTATATATCTAACTGCATCTTTCGAGGGGAAAAAATAATATTAGAACTTCTTTCTTATAAAAGTCGTGGACAAGAAAAAAGTTTCCAAACTCAAAGAAAAATGAGACAATCAAGATAAGAGACTCATTTCTTTGAATAATAAAGTTATATACATACATATATATAATTTTGTGCATTAAGTAGGAATGAATTTAATAAGATATTTATGTGTGAAATTGTTCACGAAATTTGACACATACTTAAAGTTACATATGAGGGTACTAATCAAATTAAAGAGAGTATAATAAATATGTTAACTTATTAATATGAGTTATTTCAATTGAAGCTTGATGAGAGTATATATACTATGTATATAAGTTTAATGATATTATTAAAGGTCTAAGAAAGACATATACTAATATTGAAATAATGAGAAAATTGCTTAGATTACTTTCAAAGACTTAGGAAGCCAATGTGACAACCATCTAAGAAGACAAGAACCTAACAATGATATAATTGGAAGAGCTCGTTAGATCTCTCCTTTGTACAAAATAACACAACAAGTCCAATGGAAAAGAACCTAGCATTTAAAGTCTTAAAGAAGGAGTTAAGTGAGGAAGACGAGACATCCTTAAGTAGAAGCGATGTTGAAAAAATTTTCGTTATCACCAAGAACTTTAAGAAGTTTTTATAGAAAAAGATTTTCTCCAAAAGAAAAAACTTCAAAGAAGATAAGGTCATTTCATTAAAAAAGAAACTTCCAACATTATTTATGTTGAATATAAGAAACTTAATCACATAAAATTCCAATGTCCTCTCATCAAATATAATGAAAGAAATGACAAGAACAATAATAGGGACAATAAGAAGAAGAGGGGCCTTAAATCTTCAACTTAGTATGACATAAGTAACTCTAAAAGTGAACATTTGAAAAGAGAAACAACTCACATATGCTACATGGAAACTGATGATAATGAGATATTTTCAACTTTAGTTGTAATAGTGATATTAAATTAACTTATGATAAACTAGTGGAAAGCTTAGAAATTATGAGCATAAGAAGGAAGAAACTATCTTTCAAACTTAAAAGAAACTTAAAAATTTTTAGATGAATATATGTGTGAAAATGAAAATGTAAAAGTAAACTGCACAACATTAAAACATCCAAGAAACTATTGTAGACCATAAAAACTTAAAAGTATTGAAAATTGAGAATGAGACATTAAAGGAGGTTAATGCTCTCAAAGACTTTTTGTCAAAAAGTTCACTAACGGAAGTGAAAGATTGGAAAGCATGCTAAGAGTTTAAAAGAATTCTAACACTAGACATCAAATTGGGTACTTATGAGAGTGCATCTAATACCAAGACTAAATTTGTCAAAGGAAAACACATTCACCATGAAACACTTTTACCTAAGATAGTAAATGAGCATGGTGCATCTTCATCTAGACATTCATATAGACATGCTAGGCCAAAACCAAGTCCTATATAATCTTGCATAGTTCCCAATCTAGACCTAAAGTAAATCATCACTAAAGTAAGAATTAAGCTTACAGTTATTTAGGCTATGTATTAGGCAAAATACCATAATAAATGCTCACATCCTTTGTAGTCATGAAAACGACCAAAGGAACATGTTACATGTATATAACAATATTTGACAAAACTTCCATTCAAAGAAAACATAAATATTATTTAAAGAAATGCATTCATGCATAGTAGCTATAGATCTCATTATTATAAAACTAATTCATGCCAATCATAGATCATGCTATGCCATCATTGCGGTAACTTTGGGCATATTCATAATTTTTGTTTCTTTAAACAAGAAGTGGTAAGTAAACCTTGATAAAATGGATTGAGAGAGCGAGGAAACTAATAATTAAAGACTCAAGTTTATTTGGGAAACTAAGACAAATTTATTACCTTATTTTGTAGGTCCCTAAGCAAAGGAACAAATGTTATGCGGGTGGTGGATGTTTAAGGCATATGATCAGTGATGCGTTCTAATAACTCTGAGAGACAGTGATGGATGGTTTGCCACATTTCGAGATAATGCCAAGGTTAAGATTATTATCATTAAAATGTTGGTAAAGAAGATCGCAGTATAATTGACAATATACTTTTAGTAGAAAGGTTAAAACATAATTTATTAAGAGTAAGTTAACTATGTGGGGAAAAGGTTATAAAGTATGTTTTAAGGGAAAAACATGCATTATTTTTAGAGTGGTTGATAATAGCATTATATTTTTAACCAAAATATAAATTGCTTAATATTTATAAGTGAAGGTGCATATAATTGAAATGGAATTCTTGTACATGCAAGCATGGTTCTCATCTCTAGCCTTAACTCTAGATAACTTGTCAACGGGGTTCAAAGAGTCAAGTTTGAGAAAGACAAGAGGTGTAGTGATTGCCAAATAAGCAAAATAAACTAAAAGTTCATTTACGGGCAAAAAATCAGTAACTTGTATTGGACTTTTACAATTATTTCACACAAATTTGTTTGTCCATACTAGAGTTGCTATTAGGTTGTAAATTTTATACATTTATCATAGTAAATATTTTTAGGAGATTCATATAGGTATTATTTATAGCTATTAAAGATGAATAATTTAGGTCATATGTTGAGTTTGTTAAGAGAGTTCAAAATAAAAAAAAGAACTCTCTATTGCATCAATTAGGAGTGATCTTGTTTGAAACTTTAAAAACAAAAAGTTCGAGTCTTTTTATGAAGAAAATGGTATCTTTATAATTTTATACTCATAAAATCCATTAAAAAGAGTTACTAAAAGAAAAAATAAGACATTGCAAGATACAAGTAGAATAATGGTAAATAAATATGACCTCACAATTTATCTTTAGGAAAAAATTCTTAGCAATCACATGTCATATATCTAATAGAATCTATATAAGACCAATTATGGATAAAATACCATATGAGCTTTAGCATAAGAAGAAGCCAAAGATTAGTTACTTTAAAGTGTTTAGTTATAAGTGTTATTTTTTAAAATTAAGGATAACTTGGAAAAGTTTAATTCAAAAAAGAATGAAGGGATTTTTCTTAGGTATTATTTCACTAGCAAAGTATACAAATTGTTTGATAAGAAGAATCTTGTTATTGAAAAGTATATGCTTATGGTTTCTTTCTAATAAATCTAATCCTATTGCTTAAAAAAAAGTCTTAAAGATGATGATATTGATATAGTCGAGAATTTGGAGAAATTAACCCTTAAAAAGAACAAGAGAGATCACCAAGGCATCTCACACGTGTAAATTATTAGACCAACTAAGGAAGATAAGAAGGATGAGAAGCTTCTAACGGCTTGAAAATTTAAGAAGAATCATACTTTAAATCAAATCATAGGTGATGTCTAAAAAGCGGTGTTAAAGTTAGGTTTTATAAATATATCATATCTTAATTTTATTTCCTAAATTGAATCTAAGACTATAAAAGAAGCTCTTAGTGATGAAAGTTGTGGACCACCTTTTGCTTTACGGGACTTATATGTTAACAAACGGAACTTGTATAAATCCGTAACTTATTCAGAAGCTTGGAGAGTACTTGGAGCTTTCCCATACCTATAATAGTTCTCTAAATGTGCTAGTTATAGTTAAAAAAAACTTGTACACGATAACCCCTTATTAATATAAAACATAATTGTCCCTAAGATTTCATCTTTTATACTTGAAAGAAAGTTGGAACATATAAGGCTTTAGATGCCTTTCTTTCAAGCCTTTTTTCCTTAGTCCTGTTCTCAACTTATCAAGATCCGAATTCCCAGCTTACTTTTCTTTAGTAATTTTGCAAAATAAGAAGTGCCTTTCAAGCCAAGTCCCCTTCTTTTAGAAACTTTGTTTATTGTATGCAACTTCTACTAACTACTCTCTTTTTATGTGTTTCATATTTATCTAAGGCCTCTAACCTAGTATCTAGTAATCTGAGCTCACCCTTCATTAACTGGAAACAATTATGAGCATATTTGTCAGAGTTTGAACGACTAGTATACTAATATGTATGAAATAGGTCAGAAAGAGTATTCTTTGCATTTATACATGCCCATAAAGTTTCTTATGATAATGCATTTCACTTAGGTAGATCTTCAACACCCATACTTTCTATTATGATGGCTACAACCTAAAGGAATTATATCGACAAAGAAAGCAGATAGACCCAACGAAAGCAAGAATTTAAATGCAAGGATAAAGTAAAAGGGACACAGGAACTTACGAGGAAAACCCCAACACGGGGAAAAACCTTAAGCGGCAAGCCAGAAAAAATCTTCATTATAAAGAAGGAGTACAAAAACTCTCTTACAAATAAGATGGTTAAACACTTGTATTACTAGCCTTCACCAAGTAGTAACTTATATCTAAAAACCACCACTAGACTCCTTATATAGGAGTTAAAGACAAAAGGCTTATGTTATATATCCAATATGGGATAAGGCCCATATATATAAGAGACCAAAGACTTAAGGTCTATTTCCACAAACGATGTGGGATGAAGGCTAACTTACAAAATTGATGCAAACTTAACAATCTCCACCTTGCATCAATTTTGTTGTAAAGAAACAATTCTCCACCTTTAAACGAAATTGAGCACTGAATTGTAAACTCCCTGTTCAAACTTTATGGCCACCTCCAAATTGAACGATACTCAAGAAACAAGATTAACTAAGTTTAGGCAGTGTTGGAACTTAGATCCAGGAAGAGTCTTTGTCATCATATCAGCAGCATTATCTAGTGTACTAACCTTCATGACCATAATATCACCTTTTCCAATGACTTCTCGAACAAAGTGATATTTGACGTCAATGTGATTAGTGCGCTCATGGAACATGTTATCTTTTGTTAAGAAAATAACACTCTGGATATTACAATATATCTCTAATCTACGATCATCTTTAGTAAGCTCTGCATAGATACTTCTCAACCAAATTGCTTCCTTCATTGCTTCAGTAACTACCATAAATTTAGCTTCTATAGTCGAAAGAGCTACTGTAGCTTGCAAACAAGCTTTCCAACTTATAGTAGAATCACCAAAAGTAAAGATGTATCCAGATGTGGATCATTAAGTGTCAAAATCACCCGCAAAATCTGAATCCACATATCCAACCAATCTAGCTATAGAATTTCCAAACACAAGACAAGTTGTAGATGTACCTTTGAGATACCTTAATATCCATTTCACTGCTTGCTAATGCTCCTTCCCTAGATTAACCATGTAATGACTCACCATGCTAACGGCATGTGCTAAGGAGGGGCGTGTGAAAACCACCGTGTACATAATGCTCCTAACAACACTAGCATGATGTCTTCTCCATTTTCTCAATTTCTTCATCTGAGGTTGGACATTGTCGTGACGACAACTTGAAGTGTGCAGCAAAAGGTGTATTAACTGGTTTGGCTTTGCACATACCAAACCTCTCCAAAACTTTAAATATATAACCCTCCTGAGAAAGATAAAGTTTCTTAGCCTTATGATCACGTCTGATCTCCATACCTAAGATGCATTTTGTTGCAGCTAAATCCTTCATTTCAAATTCTGCACTTAATTGTGCCTTAATCTTGGCAATTTCTGACTTTCTCTAGCTGCGATGGGCATATCATCGTCATAAAGCAGTAAATACATGAAGGAACCATCATTGACTGATCTCATATAAATACAAGATTCATAACTGCTTCTCCTGAAACCAAGATCTAAAACAAACGTATTAAAACTTTTATACCACTATCGAGGTGATTGCTGAAGACCATACAATTACTTATAGAGTTTACAAACACGGTCCTCCTTGCCCTCAACCTAAAAACCTTCGGGTTGCAGCATGTAAATTTCTTTTTCAAAATCACCATAAAGGAATGTTGTTTTAACATCAAGTTGCTCCAATTCAATGTCATTAGATGAAACAAGACCAAGAAATAGCTGAATGGAACTATGTTTCACAACGGGTGAATAAATGTCATTAAAGTCAACTCCCAGTAACTAGCTAAATCCTTTAGCAACAAGTCTAGCTTTATACCTCGGTTCTTCAATTATGAGAATCCGTCCTTTTTCTTGAACACCCATTTACACTTGATTGCTCTTTTACCTTTCGGTAATTTTGCTAGAATCCAAGTGTCATTCTTTTGAAGTGATTCCATTTCTTCCTGCATATCCACAACCCATTTATTAGAATTTGGCCAGGTAGTTGCATCCTTATAATTAGCATGCTCAAAACAACTCTTTGTCTTCTCAGCAACTACAAAAACAATCCTAACAAAGTCTTCTTCCTAAATCAATGTCTTTCAAGTTACACCTTGATTGAAATGATAGGGACAATCAATAACAATAGAACGAAATGGCTGAACATTATTCACATTGTCTTGTCACTCCACCTCAAATTGAGTATCTTTAACATCCTGATCATGACTCTCAGAATGTATTTGGAGCTTCACCTTACTTCCAATCTCATTCATCTCAATGCTATTGTCAACTCCTCTTTTTGATGTAGCATAGATGCCTCATCAAACACAACATTTCTAGATGTGAAAACTTTGGAAGTTTGTGGATTCCAAAATTTATACCGTTTTAACTCTTGGAATGTATCCAAGAAAGATACACTTGATTGATTTGGGTCTAACTTCCCTTCACTTACATGTGCATAAGCTAGACATCCAAATACTTTAATGTCACCATAATTTTCCGTTTACCTGACCAAAATTCTTCAGGTGTCTTTAAACCGTTAAATGTACAAGGAGATCTGTTCAACAAAAAACAAGCTGTTGAGACTGCCTCTGCCCAAAACTTTTTTCCCAGTTTAGAGTTTAAAAGCATATACCTTACCCTTTCTAATAGGGGTTTGTTCATCCGTTTAGCCACACCATTTTGTTATTGGGTACCTAGAATAGTCAAATGACGCACAATTCCCTGATCTTTACAATACTGATTGAACTCTTCCAAACAGAATTCCAAGCCATTATCTGTTCTTAACCGTTTCACTTGCTTCTCAATCATGGTCTTCCATTCCTTGAAAGCAAGAAAGGCTTCACTTTTATTCTTTAAGAAATATGCCCAAACTTTCCTTGAAAAATCATCAATGAAAGTGACCATGTAACAAGCACCACTAAGAGATGCCTCACGAGATGGCCCCCAAACATCATCATAGATGTAATCAAGAGTTCCTTTAGTATTGTGTTTTGTCAGAGTAACAAAATAAATTTTCTTTTATGTACCAAATAAGCAATGTTCGCAAAAATCTATTTTACTAACCTTTCGGTCTACAAGTCGTCCTTGCTTACTCAATTCGGAAAGGCCTCTCTTGCTCATAGGGCCTAATCTCATGTTCCATACTTTTGTTACTTCTTTATCAGACATAGATTGTAATAGCTAAGACCACCCGCTTACAGATATTGTCCACTTTGGGCCTTGGCCCGGCCAAGCCCTCAATAAACCTCCGATAATAACCAACTAACTCCAGAAAACTACGAACTTCTGTGACATTCTTGGGTTGTTCCCATTTAAGTATAGCTTCAACTTTCTTTGAGTCCACAAAAATACCTTCCCCTGATACAACATGTCCAAGGAATTCTATCTCCCTCAACCAAAATTCACACTTTGAGAACTTCACATACAACTGCCTTTCGCGAAGTATTTGTAGCACAACCCGGAGAAGTCTATTCTTGATGGTAACCCTATTTACTGCCGATAATCAACACATAAGCGGAGGCCCAGAAGGGAATAAAATTTTAGTGAGATGATAAATGCAAGGCAAGTTTCTAGGAGCTGAAGAAGTGATTGACTTCAGCACTGGTGCTTGCCCTACCTACCCAGGGAGTAGGATATGAGGTATACAGTGACACCAGTCACTAGAGACTTGGTTGTGTACTTATGGAGGCCGAGTGAGTGATCACATATGCTTCTAGACAGCTGAAAAAGCACGAGCTAAATTATTCCACATATGATTTAGAGCTTACACTGGTAGTTTTTGCACTCAAGATTTAGATACACTATCTTTTATAGGGATACTTGTCGTATATAAACCGACCACAAGAGTCTGAAGTACCTAATGACACAGAAGGAGCTAAACCTCAGACAAATGAGATGGTTGGAATTGATTAAGGATTATGATTTAATAATCAACTATCATCCGGAAAAAGCAAATGTGGTAGCTGATACATTGAGTCGTGAGTCCTGTTCGGTAGTAGCTGTTAGGCAAAAATCCTTACATAACACATTTGATGAGTGTGCAGAGCTTTGGGGTTCGACTCTCAGTGGCAGAGGAGGATGGAACATTATTAGCAAAGTTTGAAGTCCGGCCTACATTACTTGACAAGATCAGGAGATCCTAAACCAACGATTCTGAGTTAAAAGTCATTCGGAAAAAATTGCCATCCGAAGAGAGTGAGGGGTGCAGACTAAGAGAAGACGGGTTATTAGTCTTCAGAAATAGAGTTTGTGTGCCGGATGATCAGGGTCTCAGGCGAGCTATCTTGGAGGAAGCTCACAATTTGGCTTATGCTATGCATCCTGATAGTACCAAGATGTATCGAACTCTTAAAGAGAGTTATTGGTGGTCAAGGATGAAGAGAGAGATAGTGAAGTTTGTGGCCAGATGCCTTCCTTGTCAACAAATTAAGGCAAAGCATCAGAAACCAGCAGGTATGTTACAGTCTTTACCTATTCCGAAATATAAGTGGGAGCATGTAACATTGGATTTTGTAGTTGAATTATCTAGTGCATCGAAAGGTCACAATACTAGTTGGGTTATAGTGGATAGATTGATGAAGTCTACACATTTTCTGCCTATCTACACAATTACTCATTGGAGAGATTGACAAAGCTGATATCGATTAGATTGTGAAGCTGCACGGGGTGCCAGTTTCTATAATATTAGATAAGCATCCGAGATTCACTTCATGATTTTGGCCGAAATTCGAGTAATCTTTAAGGACTAAACTGAAGTTTAATACTGCCTTCTATCCTTAGACGATGGTCAGTTAGAGAGGACCATTCAGATACTGGAGGACATGCTGAGAGCATGTGTGATGGACTTCTAAGGGAGTTGGGACCGACACTTGCCTTTGATAGAGTTTGCTTATAACAATAGTTATCAAATAAATATTAGTATGCCACCATATGAAGCACTTTATGGGAGGAAGTGCAGGACACCTCTATGTTGGGATGAGGTTCGTACAACCAGAATCGAAGGAGCCGAATTGATAGAAGTCACCACTCAGAAGATAAAAATCATTCGAGAGAAGATGAAGATCACCCAGGATCGACAAAAGAGTTATGCAAATAATAGGCGACGACCATTAGAGTTTGCAGTTGGTGACATGATTTTTCTTCGAATATCGTCATGGAAAGGTATCATCATATTTCAGAGTCGAGGGAAGCTAAACCCTCAATATATCGGACCTTTCCGCATCTTGGAGTGTGTCAATGAAATAACCTTTTTCGTCCGTTTGTCGCCTTGGGGTTACTTCAAAATTTTAACCAAGGATTGTATATAGCACAACCTCGGGTCGTTCTCTTGAGGAACCAAAAGTGAAATTAATTTCCTAAGTTACTAGATACAATGCAA
>JANIHZ010000005.1:56943033-56953475 GCA_027478365.1 Erythroxylum rufum | reverse complement strand
CAATTTTGTAAAGTCAAGGGGCTTAATTATAATTTTCAAAAGTCTAAGGACCAAAATAAAAATAAAAGTTTTGGAGATTTCTAAACTTTGGGTTTAATTGCAAATTTAGGAAAGTCTGGAGGGTAAAATGGTAATTTCATACAATCTAAGGGTAAAATGGTATCAAAGCTGGTACCCGAACTGTTGTTCTAGCTAGGCTGGAGCCCAAAGAGGGCTGGGCCATAAGGGGGTGGAGAGTTTGAGATCTCACATCGGTTGGAGAGGGGAATGAAGTAGGCCTTATAAAGGTACGGATACCTCTCCCTTACAGACGTGTTTTTCATGGCCTAATACACCGGATCCCATCAAAACTTCGGAGTTAAATGTGCTTGGGTGAGAGTAGTTCTAGGATGGGTGACCTCCTAGGAAGGCCTCGTGAAAAGTAAAACCGTAAGGGCTTGGCTGGGCCAACGCCCAAAGCAAACAATATCTGTGAGCGGGTGATCTGGGCTGTTACGTAGATAATTCAACAATTGCAGACTAGCCTTTAACAGTCTTGCTTTTCAAAATGTAGAGTTTCCCTTTCTGATACACCTTTATGACTACTAGTGATCCTTTGATGATTTTCACCGAACCATGCCTTCCAATGAACTCACAGCCATTGTCTTCTAAGGTTGTTAAAGAGATCAAATTCCCCATCATATTAAGGACATGCCTTATATTGGATAATGTTCTCACTATCCCATCATGTATCCAAACTTCTATACTTCCTATGCCTGCAATCCTACAAGTGTTATCATTCCCCATCATTACTACTCCTTGATTGAGTGATTCATATGTATGAAACCAATCCTTGTGAGAAGTCAAATAGAGTGAGCAAGCTGAATCCATGATCTATTCGTGACTTTGTTCATTATCAACATGTGCTATCACATGAACTTCTGCACTCTTCTTTGTGGCATCAACCACTAGAGCAAAGACATCTTCATGTGTGGTAACACTAGCCTCATTTGACGATTTCTGCTTATTCTTGCCTCCATTGCCTCCTTTTTGATTCTTTTTCTTCAATTTGAGACAATTATCCTTAATATGACTTTGCTTCTTACAATAGTTGTAGCCGAGATTCTAATGTTTTGACTTGGACCTTGCTTGCGAATTCTTTCATTGTTCCTTTCAATCAATCTGACTCTTATATATAAACCTACTTCATGTTCCTCATGCTTTGAAGTGTCCATTCTTTCTGTAGCCAACAAACTTCATCTAAGGATAGTATCCTATCCATAAAGCATGGTGTCACAGAAACTATTATATAATGGTGGCAGATGATATAACAAAAGCATAGCCAAATCCTCATCATCGGTCTTAACATCAAGATTTTCTAAATCATTGATAATTCTATGAAATCTTTAAGATGTAGTTTAATAGACTTATTTTATGGTAATTTATGCGAGTACAACCTGGACTTAGTGTATAAGTGATCTGCTGAATTCTTTGTCATGAGAAGTTATTCAAGCTTAAACCATAAACTAGCAGCGATTGTCTCCTTAGTTACTTCTTGAAGAATCTTTATCGACAAGTGCAGTTGAATTTGAGCGAGTGCCTTCAAATTCTTCTTTTCCTTCTCTAGGTCTGAACCAAACATCTTTTCTATCCCAAGTAGTGCTCATCCAAATCAAGATTAATAAGAATTGCTTTCATCTTGATTTGCCACATCGAAAACTTTATACTATACATGAGTGATGGAATATCTAACTTTGTTAATGTTGAAGCCATCACTGCTCTGATACCTATTTGTATGATGGCTGCAGCCTAAAGGAATTATATTGACAAAGAAAACAGATAGAAAACAACATCGAAATAACACCCAATGAAAGCAAGAATTTAAATACAAGCACAAAGTAAAAGGGGCACAAGAACTTACGAGGAAAACCCCAAAACGAGGAAAAACCTCAAGCGGCAAGTCAGAAAAAATCTTCACTATGAAGGAGGAGTACAAAAGCTCTTTTACAAATAAGATGGTTAAACACTTGTATTACTAACCACCACCAAGTTGTAACTTATATCTAAAAGCCACTACTAGACTCCTTATATAGGAGTTAAAAACAAAAGGCTTAATTTTTATATCCAATATGAGATAAGGACTATATATAAAAGACCAAAGACTTGAGGCCTATTTTTACGAATGATGTGGGATGAAGGCTAATTTACAAAATTGAGGCAAACATAACACTTTCAATAATCTCAATGATCACTAATTTGTTGAATGCTTCTACTTCACTATTTTTTCTGAGCGTAATAGTTTGAATTCAAATATTTTTGTTAGTTCTGCCATTTCTTTATTATTGAACAATGCTTCCTAATCAGTTGTTAATATAAAGAAATTCTAAATAACATAGGAACCACTCTAAAAACAATCTAGTCTCTATCTACATTGTCTTTAGAGTTTCTTTTTAACTCATTTTCACCCTGACTAGGCATATAGTTCTTGTTTTTCACTTTCTTCCTAATTGATTTGTGAAGGCTTATTGCATGTTTTTCCGTTTACTAATTATACTTCAGCATATATTTTCGCTTATACCAAATCTATGATGTAAAAGGAGCCATATTAATCTTCGTTTTGTTCAAATTTATTTCGTCTAAATTTTTAGCTGGACTTTGTTCAATTTAAAATATTCTAAACAATACCAAGCCATTTGATGAGTTTAAATTTTGTAACTCAATCTTGGTTAAAAAGGAAGTTTTATTATTTTACGTAGTATTTTTAATAGATCACTGTAATCGATTCCAAAATAAGCATATTATGAAATTCTTTAACGAATATATACTCTTATATTTCGAACTTCGTAATTTTTATTAGTTATGACTTGTTTTATTTATTGTATGAGCTTTAAACTTTGAGAAATGTTCATTTATATATCAAGTTTTTATGGAAAGAGTTCCAGGCTATTTTTAGCAAGAAACGAACGTTTAGCAATAAGGGTTTATTTCCAATCCTAACCAAATTTTATTTTATGCTTTTTAAATTAACAAAAATACAATTTAAATCATTAAGAACTACAGCTGTATATTGAGTTCAAAATTTTGTATAAATTAAATATAGTAAGCTTCAACTCTATGTTTATGGTTATCAACAAGTGATATTACTGTAAAACGTATTTTCAAATGTAATACTTCAGTTAATCGATATTTTACTTAACAAAACATGATGATTTTTGGTTGTATTATGAGTTTGCTTGTCATTTTAAATTCTTCAATTTTCCTTTGGGTAAGTAACACATTAAGACTTTTATCAATGTTAACATGCTGGTTGTTGTAATTGATTAGTTTCTTATCAGTACACCCCACAACCACATGCCAACCAAAATCTTGACTAAGAAATCACTGTTCCTGTATCACGTCTAGTAAGGATTTAAATTGAAAAGGGACATTTCAATCGAGTACAGGAATGTGCAGCTTGTATTTCATATAACAAATTAGTTATTAAGTAAATGAAAAAAAAAAAAAGTTCCAGTTTTCCTTGGTTGGCAATTAATAGGGTGAATAAAGTTCTAGTTCATTAGATGAAGATTTGGAAGGTAAAGCCAAATACCATAAATATGTTGATTTCTTTGTTAAATATTGCTATCACAAACGTTACACCAACATAAAAGAAAGGTCCCCCCAGTATTGTTTATCTTCAATGGAGAAGCAAGCCTATTTCTTCCTTATTGCTATCTTTTCCCTTATCACCATCCGCATAGGTAGGCCAATTTCCAGCTTTTGTTGTGCCTTTAAGCCTTAGCTGTCAAGTTTTGGTATCACCTGCTAAGTGGTTTATTATTGTTCCCCTTCAAGCTGATGGATCTCATACTCATGACGACATAGAAACGGCACAGGTATCTCACCACAGCGCTCACACTCATGGTTCCTTGAAGCTTTTTGCCTTCGGAGACTCTTATGCGGACACGGGAAACTGGGATAAGAATTCAGGCTCGTGGCTTGAACCTTACGGGTTCACTTTTCCTGGTAAACCAAGTGGTCGCTTCTCCGATGGTCGCGTCCTCACTGATTACATAGGTCAGCAATCTCCTTTGACTTTTTTACGTATTTATCCTAATATTCTGTAACATCTCAACTGAAATTAAAGTTGGCATTGGAGGGCGGCGCTCTCATTTAGTTTACCTTGGATTGGATTTATTTTCATTTCTTAGTTGAGTCATCATAAGTCACCCCGGGTAAATTGTTAATTACGGTTTTAATGAAATGCTAGTAAACTAATAGGTCATCATCTGATTGACTTGGTAGGAGGGAGATAGAAAAATCATCTTTCGATCCACCAGGAGTCACACATCACTCTGTCGAATTTTTTTTCACATATAAGGAGCTAGACATTTGTTTATCCAAATATATATACCATAAATTGAGTTTCTTACATCCCAGGTACATGGTTTTCTAGGGTTGAGATATAAATACAAATCACGGGTATATATAATTTCGTAATTTTCTATTCCTTTTCGAAGCATTGTACTGTTAAGAATATCTACGTAAATTTCTGAGATTGCTGATAGTAATTGCCTAATAAATTGCAGCTTCATTTCTCGGCAATCAGACTCCATTACCGTACAAATGGCTAAAGCACTCAAACAGGAGGCAAGCAGAGGGTGGCATGAATTTTGCTCATGGAGGGACTGGCGTTTTTGATACATGGGTGAAAGGGCCAAATATGACAACCCAAATCGATCAGTTAAAGCAGCTACTTCAACAAAATGTTTACTCAAAACTCGACCTACAGTCATCTGTTGCACTGGTGTCTGCTTCAGGCAACGACTATGGTTTCTATGTACAATATAAGAATGGCACATTAAAGGTAAGCGAGTGGTTTATTTTTATGTTGTTATCAGTAGGATAATAGTTGAGCTGCTCTGCGAATTCTTAGAAGTGAGCTATATTTGCCTAACCCACTCAATCCATTGCAAAAGAAATGGAAAATATAAAGTATGATTTGGTAGATGTAACTTTGAAGAACTAGACATGTGTTCGGTACAGCTTGGTGAGATAGGTGATTGTAAATTCTTCAATTTGTTAGAATACTTAGAAGAGGAGGATAATAATGGATACAACACTCAGGTTCACTGATTTATTTATAAGTTAAAAACAATCAACATATCTTAGTTAAATGATCTAAGCTTGAAGAATCTTAAAGTTTTTTTTTCTTCTGGTGTCAATAGGGTGAAGATTTGCTTACGAATTTTTTTATAATAATCTTACAGAAGTTTGTAATCTTGTTGTTAGGCTGACAGTTTCTTTTCCCTTGACGTGACAGGACATGCCAGCATTCACAAAAGAAGTTATCAAGCAGCTAGCCAAGAACCTAAAGCGCATTCGTGACTTGGGAGTTGGAAAAATAGTCGTTTTATCAATAGGGCCATTGGGATGCTTGCCCGAATATACAGTAAAACTTTCGTATCAGGACTGCGATAAAATTTTCAACTCGGGCTCTAAATTCCACAACCACCTACTACGGTTAGCTGTGGATAATTTGAACAAGAAAAGCATGAAATCTGATTTCATAATTCTGGATGCGTATAGCACATTCATGTGGGCAATGGACCGACTGAGACACAAAGCGGGTAACTTTTATTCTGTGATATTCTTGTGCTTCCGATCTAATCAAACGCCCCTCGCAACGGTAGTTTTTCTTTACTTGCTAAGATCAAACACCAACAAATATATTTATGCGTACTACTTTTACCTGGTGGCAGGGAATTCTTCGGAGTACGAGAATCCGTTGACGCCATGTTTGACAAAGAAAGACTCATATGGGGTTGAAGAAGAGGAAAGAAAGGGGTATGTCATATGCAAGCACCCTGAAATGACATTCTTTTGGGATCTAGTCCACCCTTCTCAGAATGGATGGCACTCTGTGTACTTGGCATTGATGCCTACTCTTTACCGATTGTATGACTGAACAATTCCACATGATTAAAGCTTTTGTTCGTTTCTCTAGGTTTATAACGACAGGTATAGGAAAAAAAAAAAATGTGATATCTAAATCATCACCCCTACGTACTTATAATCTACCTGCAATACTGTACCTGTCTTCGTTTTAATCTAAATTTAACCGTCTTCTCTTCTCAAGTCACAAGTCCTAATTACGGCTTTTTCATGGTGTCTATTCTTCAAAACAAAATATATTATTAGTGTAATATCTATTTTTTTGCCACAAAAAAAAAAGAACATAAAAAAAGTAAAGAAAAGGTAAAATAGTTCTCTATTAATACTTTATATATATTGTTTTATTTAACATTGAAAGATTCTGGTCCTTCATCTTCCCTATACCACATATAGTACTTGAGAAAGTGCAAGCAATATATAAGATTTTTTATACTTAGCTCTGCATAAAGAAAATAGGAAAGAATCCGGTAGCAACGAAAACCATATATCTGTCAAAATAACAAGGAGGTTTAAACTTCAAAGATTTCTTCTTTGGAATAAAATTGTGTTGGCAATGTTTTTGTTTGCACTAAATCAACCTAATGCATTCTCATGGATTAAATAGACTAAAAATTACAAATTGAAGGAGTAGAATATCTGGAAAATTAGAACCAAGCTCCTTGATAGACAGTAAAACCTTAATTACCTGGAGTGTTGTAGTTTGACATCGATGTAACGTACTAAAAGTAGTTTTTTTTTTCCTTGGAGGGTTTTCCGACAGAGGATTAAAACAAAGGACATGTTAAGAAGATTTGATATGATATTGAAAGTGGGTGTGTCCCTCTTATCACAAGCTGAGGCGTCTCCACAACATCTTTTCTTTACATGTTCCTACCTCCAATAATTCCTGCAAATTAAGATAAGCAAGACTGGTACACAATTTTTACGTATTGATTTTAATAAATGACGAGATGTTTGAATAAGAAAGGAAGAAACAGTCAGAATGAGAACTATTGGTTTTTATACCTGTCTTTATTATACCTAGCAAGCAAGAAACTTTGTTGTGTTCAAGAAGAAAAAGTTGTCCTCTGACTTGTATAGTTTTAGAGCTGATAATGATAGGAGATAGACTTAACCGGTTAGAGCAAACATACCAATAAACGAAATTGAGATAAAAGGGACACATAAGATTTAACATGAAAACCCCCCTTAACTAATATGGAAAGAACCACAGCAAGAACAGAAAACTTTCCACTATAGAAAACAAATATTATAAGAGAAAGTTCTCACAATCTACACCAAGAATTATATACAAGGTTGTGAAAAAGAGATTTTTGAGATATGTATAAGCTTAAACATATGACTCCTTATATAGTTTTAATGGAGGCTATTATGTTCTCTCTTTAGCAATATGAGATTTAAGCCAACAATCTCCCACTTGGAGATTTGATTGAGGACCAATCAATCTTCATATCGTTATTTCTATCTTTCTATTTCTCTGTTGTCTACATCTCTTCCAAGCCATACAATGATCTATACTATATGAATTTATCAGTGTTGATTAGCTTTGTTAGTGCATCAGCTAGGTTCTCTTTTATGTGAATTTTCTGCATGTTCACACTTCCATCTTCCACCACTTCATGAGCAAAGTGATATTGAACTCCTATGTGTTTAGTTCTAGAATGAAAAGCTGAATTCTTTACAATATGCAAGACACTCTGACTATCACAATACAAAGGAATTTTCTCTTGTAGGTGTCCAAGCTCCTCCAAAAACCTTTTTATCTAGATCAATTGCTTGCAAGCTTATGTAGCTGCCATATACTCATCTTATATTGTACATAATGCTACAACTATCTGTAGTTTAGACACTCAGCTCACAGCTCCTCCTACAATGGCAAAAACATAGCTTGTAGTGGATTTTCTTTTATCAAGATTGCCTGCAAAATCATAATTAAGATATCCTTTGACAATAAATTTAGATCCTTCATAACATAGAGCAACATTTGAGATCCCCTTTAATATATCTAAGGATTCTCTTTACAGCCTGCCAATGTTCTCGACCAAGATCGCCATGTAATTGCTAATCACTCCTACTGCAAGTGCAATCTCTGTTCTCGACCAAGATCGCCATGTAATTGCTAATCACTCCTACTGCATGTGCAATCTCTGGTCTTATGCAAATCATAGCGAATATTAAACTTCCCATAGCTGATGCATACGGTACTCGAAACATCTCCCTCCTCTCTGTTTCACTGCTAGGGTTTTTACTTGAGAATAACTTAAAATTAACATGAAGAGGGGTAAAGATTCACTTATAATCTTGCATATTGAAGCGTCACAAGATTTTCTTCAAGTAATTCTTTTGAGAAAGCCAAATCTTCCTGTTATCTTTGTCTTAGTTAATTTGCATCCCTAGAATCTTGTTTGCTAGTCCTAAATCCTTCATTCCAAACTCCCCAGCTAACTGAGCCTTCAAATCTTGAATATGATCTTTGTTGGGGTTTACAACCAATATGTCGTCAACATACAAAAATAATACAATGAAATCATTATTACTAAACCTCTTGGAATATGCACAAGGGTCTACATTAAATATGTTGAATCCATGACTCATTATGAAGGAACCAAATCTTTTGTACTAACATTTTGGCGTCTGTTTTAAACCGTACAAATATTTGTTTAACCTGCAAGCCAAGCTCTCTTTCCTTGGTTGTTCAAAGCCTTTTGGTTGATGCATGTAAATTTCTTCTTCAAGATCTCCATGAAGAAATATAGTTTTTACATCTAACTGCTCTAAATATATATCAAATATAGCACACATAGCTAGGATAATCCAAATTGTATTAAGATGAACTACAAGTGAAAAAATTTCAATAAAGTCGATACCTTCTTTCTGAGCATATCCTTTTATCACCAACCTTGCACGATACCGCTGTACTTGATCATCACTGTTACGTTTGATTCTGTACACCAATTTGTTGCCAATGGGCTTTCTCCCTTGTAGTAGTGGCACAAGCTTCCATGTCTATTCTTATGAAGAGATTCTATTTCTTCTTGGATTACTGCCATCCAAAGTGATGCATCTGAACTATTTGTTGCTTCTCGGAATGTTAATGGTTCTCCATCTGTTGAAGGCATTTTTATCATTAGAATTAATGGCATTTTCCCTTAATTTCTGGATTAATTATTGGGTTCTATATATATTTTCTTTGCTAAATTACTTGGTTAGCTTGAATTTGCATTTATAATTGTCCTGTTTAATTTGTAGGAAATGCGCTTGATTTTAATTATAAAAGACCACAACAATAATTCAACGAGGAAGGAGAGTCAGGGTAAAACGACGCAGTAGAGAGGGCTGAAACTTTAAGCATTGAACAATCAGACAAAAAGGCATCAGGTGTTATGTTTAATTAGGAGAGGGAGGTGTGAACACCAGCTTGAGATGACCCACCACGCATGCACACAAGAGAAGAAAACGTACAAGGCACTAGGAGCTCCAGCAAGATTCACGCACCAACCAAAGGAGTAGATGACGCATGCAGAAAGAAGATTTACCAAATGAAGACATCTGGAGTTTAATAAGATTTTCCACAAAATTCATTGGCTAAATCAGGCATGAATGAGAGGCAGTCAAAAGATTAAACCAAAGAGCATGCAGAGAGCCCCACCACGCCGACAAGTTGCAAGAAAGATTTAGCAAAAATCACGTTGAAGAGACCCACCACTTGGATGGACGTGAAAAACAATACACAGGGGGCTCTTCAATGTTGACTCATTTTCAAAAAAAAAAAAAAGCATTCACGCACATTATTTACTCACAAAAACTGGGCACTCACTTGGACATTTTTTGGCTATCAACGTGACAGCTGATGAGTGAAGACAAAAGGTGAGCTTGGAGAATAGAGAAGGACGTGACCCACCAAGCTCCAAAGCCCCACCCAAACTCACTCTTCATTGATTAATAAAACTCCACTCACGCAACATTGAAAGGGGGGTTACATACACAAAATACCTTAGTACATTAACGCACAATAGGCACAAAGGGAGAGCTCTCAACAATTACCAAGGACTCACTCCATTCTCTTTGCATTAAGCTACTCACTTTACACATTGGTGGGACATCAACGCAATTCACAGAGAGGGAGACTCAACTTTACACAAGGAAGAAGGCTCATCAACGTCCACTCACTTGGCAGCCAGCGTTACAATACCAAGAGACTTGACGCAGCTGAATAGGGGAACCATAAGACCTCCAACGCAAACCCAGAGGCGCAGCAATATAGTGACGCAATATTAGAGGGAGATCTGAAACTTATTCATTTTCTGTTCTATTATTTAATTTCTCCTAATGTTGTCTTTTGAGCATAATTTTTGTGGTTTTTATCCTATCATGAGTGAGTAGTTTTCTTAAAGTTTCAAGGTTGGGTTGAAGCTTTTAGCTATTTTTATGGACTAAATTTCGGTTAATTTATTGTATGGATTTTTGGTTTGATTTCTCTGTTTGAAATTGATTTTTCTGGTATTGTGTTTGGCCAACCATTACTTGAC
>JANIHZ010000005.1:56873385-56883570 GCA_027478365.1 Erythroxylum rufum | reverse complement strand
TTTCTGTTTACGGCATTAAAAGTTTAAAATATACAAATGTTTTGTAGATAAGCAAATAACACCCATTTTTCTTAATTGCCATGTTTCTTCTTTGTTTGACTTCCGATTTGTATAAAATTCGAACTTGGGTTCACTAATGGATGTTTTATCCTTTTTGGTCATTATGGGCCCTAAACAGATCGAATTTATTGGAGGAGAATTAGGGTCATGTTATCAAGGTCTTTTCGGATAAAGTGAATTTAAGTCCCTTTTTAGGTGTATCATTGGTGAGGAACTACTCCCTCGTGACGCACGAGCACAGATGTCACACAGGACGTCGGGCCCGTGTCGCACCAGGGAGGGGTTCCAACAACCCTAGCCATATAAATCTCCATCTCCTTATAGTACTTCTCTATGCTATTGGAACCTTGAGTTAATATTTGTATTCTTTAATAAAAATTCTTATAGTAGGAACTTAGTAAAAAAATGATTCCTCATCATTCATTTCATCTCCTCCTAAGTTTTAACATATGGTTCTTGGTCCCTCCTTCTAGTTAGTATTTATTAATCATGCCAATTTATGGTTTAACCACTAAAATCTACAACTATCCCAATTTGATATTTTCTCTTCTAAAAAGTTATAACAATCAAAAACTAGCTCAACATGCTTCTCCCACTCCAATTAGGCATTTAGGTTTATCTTTTAGAAAAAAAAAGGGTAATATTGTCATCTAAATGCTACTTATATGCTTACCCACCCTTTTGTTATACCCTCTTTATTAACCTACTCCAAATTCACTCCCTCTTTGTGATTCCATTTTACCACCTCTTATACCTCTCTCTTCTTGAACTTCCTTTAGTTTTAACTTCCCTAAGCAGTTAGTACCACTACCACCATCATTAGAGGCCTTATAGTTAGCAAATAACAGTTAGTTTTTTTATGAACTAGCTATAACAACTTTATACTTCTCTAACCTATCCCTCGTTTCACCTATTATATAATAAGTAAGTCATATTGATCCTACATCATGGTTATGATATGCTCTAGGTCCATCACCACTCTTCCCTCCTCACTTACTTATGTGTTTTTTGATGTACTTTTGGTTTCAGTTTTGAATCATAATAACCTATAATAAAATGTTAATGGAACAGCAATCCCTCATGTGTTTTCCTAAAAAAAATTTCAACCTAAACTCTTGGCTAAAAGTCACAAACAAAATAATATATCTCAAAAACGTTAGTTTTGAGTATCCACCGTTTTCAAATAACTCCTAAATATGCAAATTAGATATAAATGAAACAAAAACACTACTAGAGGTCAAGGAATAAGAATAATCATAAACAAAAAATGGAGCTATATCAAACCTAATTATATTGAAAACAGAAGAAGAAGAAGAAGAAGAAATGGACATAAATTAATTAAAGTATCTAGAAAGGTATGAATAATACAAAAATAGTATGTATTTAATGTTTAAAAAAACTTCTTATCCTTATTAGAAAAGAATTATAATTTCTTAATTGTGAAGGACAATATAATTGCCAACCTTTGTTTTATGCTTTAACTGGAATTTTTAGAAACTACTTTAGAAATGTTAGAAATGATTCTTTTTCTTTTTCTTTTTTCCTTTTTTGATTTCCTTGTAAATTCACAAAATCAAAAACAAGAAACCTAAGAACAAAATAAGTTGATCAAATTGTAAGTAAATTAATGATATGGTAGGAAGACATAAGAAAATTGAAGCATAAAAAGATAAATTTCAAGAATAAACCTAATTATAGAAATTGACTCTGATTCTAAATTCTAAGATGACACTTATCGATAGAATTAGTGAGATTCAATATCAATGGGATAGGACCAAAGATCGTTATATCATTACAAGTTTAATAAAAACATGAAAATAGAAAAAATGATATGAATCACCATACTCGTAAACAGGAAAGGTTGGGAGTGATAAAATTCTAAGATTTGGTCTCCACTAGCAAGCTAGAAAAGGCCATAAGTTCTTAGAGAACCTCAAATAAGAGCTGCTTTAAAAGTTTGAAGTAATTCTCTTTGAGGTTCTTAGTTAATCAATAATGTTATAAGTTATCTATTATAATAATAAGAGAGTCTCTTATTTCCCTAAAAACTTAAACTAGAGTCATAAAAAGAAATAATATTTTATAAAATAAAAAAGAACCTAAATAACTAAAACACATGCCTGACGCCTATCAAGAAAGCACACCAGTGCTAATTTTATTTTACGAGTTTTATGTTGGTTATGAGCTTAAATTTATCACTGATTTGCTTCTATTTCTCTTATCTACAAAATTAGTACAAGAACGGTGCTTTACACCATTATGAATCCAATAGTAGTTACATTTTGTTTCTCATCCTTTAAAAGTTAGTACTAAACCACCATCGAGCTTCTTTACATATGACTTCAATTACATTCTATAACCTTTTGGTGAAATATGCTCTTTCACTTAATTAATCATTATATGATTGATTTCAATATCTTAAAGAAGTAAAGTTTCACTCCTTATATAGAGATCCACCATTATGTCATTAAGAGCTCATTTTTCTTTCCTTACGCTAATATATGTTATAGGTTTTACATTGTTCTACAATGCATCTATAATAAACTTGGACACTTAAGCAATAGATGCTTGATTCTTATCAATTCAAGTTTAGACTAGTAGCGAAAAAAGATATGCACATGAAAGGGGATTGATCATAAAAAAGAAAAAAAAACTTTTCTACTAGTTAGACACCTGTCCATTAGGATTTTGATGATATTAGTAGCTAGTTTGGATATGCATTTATAGAAGATATATATGAATACAACTTTTCTTCATTATGACTTATAAGACAAAGTTTACATAGAGCATTCTAAAGAGTTTAATTAACTTTAAAAGGAGCATCTAGTGTGAAATTGAAGAAGTCACTTTATAGGTTGAAGTAGTCTCCACATCAATAGTACAAAATGTTTGAAGATTTTAATTAGCTACAAGAGATGTGAGTATGTTTATTGTGTATATGGAGCCTTAATATTAGATCTTCTATTGTTCTTACTATAATTTATGAATAATATATTAATTACACCAAATAGTATATATGAAGTGAACAAACAAAAAACCTTGTTGGAAAAGGAATTTGAATGAAAGATTCTGGTGTTACTAAGAAATACTATGAATAAACTTTAAAAGGGTTATAAGCTTTAAAAATATATGGTTATCTTAATGTACCTATATTGAGAAGGTATTATACATATTTCCAATAAGCAACCCTAAACCTATGAGTACTTAATTTTCAAATTAATTCAAGGTTTCCCTAGGTAAATGCACAAATTCATATTAAGAATTTGATGATATATCTAAAGTATCATAAGCTAAATCTATTAGACATTTAATGTAAGCAATGGTTTGTACTAGATCAAATTTAAGTCATATTGTTAGTCAGGTTAGTAAGTATATACTAAAATGATATTATCAGAAAGTAGTCAAGTGGTTATTTAGGTACTTAAGAGGTGTGATAACTATGAGATTATATTTAGTACTTAATAAGGTAATCCTTCATTTGTGGGATATATGGATTTAGACAATGCATGAGATTTGGATAACATAAGGTCTAATTCAAGTTATATCTTTACTTTTATAAGAGAGCATATTTGTTAGAAATCAAAGTTAAAATTTATGATTGCAGTGTCTACAAATAAAGCAAAGTACATGATATTGGTTAAGATTGCTAAAAAAAATTTATGTCTTCTAGGACTAATGAAGGAAGTGGACCTCAATCAAGGTAGAGTTTGATTCACTGTGTAGTCAAAGTTTCATTGTTTAGCAAAGTATCAAGTATATTATACAAGGGATAAATACATATTAGGGCACTATAACTAGACAAATCTTATTAAAAAGATTCAATTTGGAGAATGCACCTGACATATTGACAAAGTATACTTGATTAATCTCTTAAAATGTTAGACAAAGCAACAATCCAAGCTATATAGAGTATATTAGTTAAGGTGGAGATTATTGAGTATGACTCGTATATATATGTGTGTAATCTTAGAGTGTTTTAGGAAGAAAACAAGGTTTCTTTTGAAAGTCTTTGGATGAACACAATCTAGCATATAATTGTGTATTAACACTATAACAAAAGGGTATTTTAGCAACGAAAATTTTTGTCTCTACATTTTTCTTTAACATTACGTTTCAAACAATATAAACAACACTTTTTTTTAGCTTCAATCATCATGATCAAGATCGTCAAAATCATCATCATTAATTACATTATGATTCGACTCTTTATATTTATTATATTCGACAAAAATATCATCATTGTCATATAATTCATCTTCAATATAGTCTTCATCTCTTTATGTGTTAAGATTGGCTTATACTTCATCCATTTGTACTATATTGGGATCAATATCTCTCCTATGGAATGATGATATATCTGCATCTTTTACTTGAATGGCTTCGTTATTCAACTCCGATTCAATCTCTTGATATCCTTTCATAAAAATCGAAGAGATCTCAGTGTTAAAACTTTTGAACGACCTTCCAATTGCTGCCCAATATAGTATCGTTAAGGTAGAATACTTGCTTTATTTGACTTGTAAGGACAAAAAGGTCATTATCGTACCATGTCTTACTAACATTGATTAGTAATATTGCCACTAAATTTTACGATTAACAATGCAACTTGTATATTTTTTTCCCACATATATAAGGCCCACATGCCAAAAAATATAATGTTATTGTTACCTCTTGCATGTTATGGTTATGTAATCATATCATCTGTAGGATAAAATATAATTAGAAGATAATCTGATATACAAATTGTCATAATTTCATAATATTCAATCAATATAAACTTACTAGAGTTCTAAACCATGATGGGGACTTAATCTCATGTCTTTCTTCAACATTAACAATCCCTTTGGATCGAATCAAATCTTTGTGCTCTCTATTTAAAAAAGTAACTAGAAATCAGGAAATATATATTGAATCACAAAATTTAAATATGAAATTTTGAATGAAAAGTAATATACATACTCCATATATATATTGACTTCCTCGTAATTGTTCAAAATATACCAATGGGCAATTTCGAATTCGTCTTAAGTTAACTCCACATATTTTCTGACACCAAGTGACCTTACTTTTTGCGAGAAAACTAACAAGCTACCATCATGGTCAAAATCAAAGTCACATTCTTGTCTATTAAATCTTGTGTCAACATCATTTAAGTACATCAAACAAATTGTCAAGCATTTATTCTCTATATAAGCCTCTATAATAGAGCCTTCAGGTCGAGCTTTATTATGTACATAACAATTAAGAGAGCATAAAGACCTAAAAAAGGTATAAAACCTTAACAATTTTTACTAACTAATAACTTTTTTTAAAAAAATTAAAGTTAATATAAATTACCTTTCAATAGGGAACATCCATCGAAATCGAATCAGTCCACAAAGTTTTGCTATGTTTGGTAATTGAATTGTCAAATGCACTATAACATCAAAAAATGATGAGGAGAATACTAGTTCAAGCTTACATAGAATCAAAGCTATGACTTTTCCATTTTCTCAAGCTCTTCAACTTGAAGTGTCTTGTAATATAATTGCTTTAAAAACTCACGCAATTGACCCAAAGTTATAGACACTTCCTTTGACAACGACCCAAGTATTCCAACATGAAATATTCATTGTAGAAGTGCATGATAATTATGGCTTTTCAACCCTAATACTTTTCCTTTTTTTTGACATTCACATGACAGGATATATTAGATGCATACCCATCAGGAAACTTGACTATTTAAGAAATTGACAAAAAGTTTGCTTATCTTTTTCTGACATGTTGTAATAAACAGGTAAAATACTATATGACCCATCATCTCTTCTTTTCAAATGCAAATCTTTTCTTATATTCATGTCTTCTAAGTCTAATCTAGCCTTAATTGTGTCTTTCGATTTGTCATCAATTCCCATTACAATTCCTAAAATATTCTCACAAATATATTTCTCAATATGCATCACATCAAGCTTGTGCCTCAATAGCTACTCCTTCCAATATGGCAAATTGAAAAATGTGCCTTTTTTATTCCAATTAAGTTTAACAACACTTTGCTTTCACTTTCTATTACTTGGGTATTTGCCAATTGTAATGTCACCCAAATGTGATAGCTGGTAAACCACTTCATTACCAGACAAGTGCAAAGAAGCTTCACCCAATTCTACTTTTCCATTAAATAATTTGCTTCTTCGCCATCTATGCTCATGTTCCAAGTAACAATGATGTCACATATAACATATTTTATTTCATAGCCTCATTGAATAAGTTTGATGGTTATATGTAGGACAGGCCATATACTCTTTAGTGCTCCATCTAGACAAATTCATATAAGCTAGAAAATCATTTATAGTCCACAAAATAGTTGCATGCATTATAAATGCTTCACCTTTAACAATAGCAAAAGTTTCTAATTCATAGGTCCTGGAATAAGTAAAGACAATAACATAAAAGGCTCCTTCACACACTTTTATGGAGGTAGTGGAGCACAAGAATTACTGGCTACATACTGCAAGAAATACTCATATTACCAAATGGATTAAATCCATTTAAGGCTAAACCAAGTTGAACATTACGACAATCCTACATAAACTATGGAAACTTTACATTGAAGTCTTTCCATACCATTGAGTCTACTGGATGACACATAATGTTATCATCAATGCCTTTATCTTTATGCCACCTTATATCTATGGTTGCTTTTGTTATCATAAAAAGCATTTATAGTGGTGGTTTAATAGGGAAGTATCTTAAGATTTTTCTTATCATCTGCTCGCCACCTTGATGTACCATAAATGGCACACTCTTCAAAATCTTTACTATCTTTCAAAAGATAACACATTCATACTTACAAGCATGTATTGATATATATCTTAATCTAAGGCCCTTAACAATTTCTTTGCATCATATTAAGATTTGGAAATTTATGTCTAATAGGTAATGCATCATTGAGCAAGTCAATTAACATGTCAAAATACTTGTTACTCCATTTATTATAGGCCTTCAAATGTAGCAACTTGACAACAAAAAATAGCTGTGAGAAATTTGAGCACCCTGGGTATAATTCTTATTAAGCAACTTTCAACAATTTCCCAAAATTATCTTCTATAATACTACCAATTATGTTAGGCAAATCATTTTCATTGATAGTCTCCATATAATTCCCATAATCCTCTACCATCTCACTAATCCCATAATCACCATCATCATTAATATCACAATCTTCTACATCCTTATTGTTACTATCATCAACATTTGTACCATGATAAAGTCATGGAGTATATAATTTATCTATGCCTCAAATTAGCAAGTGATTATATACCGTATCTTGACTTTGAATGTTCACATTTAAGCAATCTATACATGCATAACAAATATAACACTCACTACCAATTTGATCTTTTATAAATTGCATGAAACTCTGAACTCCTTCTAAGTATTCAATAGACCATTTTTGATGAAACATCCCACTTTTTTCCATCCTGTTATACAATTAAAAGTAAATAACTGAATTATTAAATGCAATCCTCGTTCTGTATGACATAATGATAAATCAATACAAGTTAATAGCTCTTGATTAATCAGTTAGTTTGAATCCAAGAAAACACTAAGGTATGTGGCATTGTTAGAACAATGAATCAAGAAAGGGACTTGTCATTGTGACTCCTAGGCTTGTGGAATATTTCACTGTAAGCATCATGGGAGCTGCATCATGAGTTTCCAACCTATATACCATCCTAGGATTTTATTAAGCCTCAAATCATCTGTAATTATACGTGAGTATACAAGTTACTACTTCTTAATTAATCAATACAAGTTCATATACTAAGTTTGAATTCAAACAAACACTAAGGTATGTGGCATTGTTAGACCAATGAATCAAGAAATGGATGTCTTACTGTGACTTTTAGGGTTATGGAATATTTCATCGATACGCCCCATAGGAGCTGCAACATGGGTTTCCAGCCTATATACCATCCTAGGTGGTTTATTATGCCCCGGATCATTCATAAGAGATCAAACTCATTCCACATGCAGTAAATACTTCTGTAATTCATACAGTTACTCATTAATGATTCAAACAAAACCCAAACATAGATATTTAAACTATTAAAGCAGAACATAAAAACTCATTAATGATTATAAGAATATTGCAAACAGTAACACAAAATAAAGACCTCTTTTGCATTCACACAAAACCCGAACACAAATACTTGTACTATTAAAGTAAAACATATGGTAGATATTAGTTAGACGATTTATCTAGATGGATGGACAACCACAAACTACAAAGAAGAAGGATGAGGTTGGACGATTATCAATGCTCTTCAACACAAAAAATGGTTCGTGAAAAAGAAAAGTTTGTATTTAATATAATACACTTGTTTATAGAGTTGGTTCTTTAGACTTAAAATATAGAAAATGCTTATAACTATATGATAGGGCTTAAAATGGTATTTATATGCTTAGATTGAATCTTAGGACTTTAAAAAGAAAACAAATGCCTAGAGTTAAGTCTTAGGTCTTAGGAAATGGATAAAATGCCTAAAATAGATCTTGAGGTTTTAAAATAAAGATATTATTATAATAAATTATTATTATGGGAATCACACTTTTACTTATTGACAAGTTCTATTTTCATCACTCCAAAACTCTCTAAACAACTAGAAAATACTCAAATAAAATTAAACATAACAAGACAAATAGAAAAAAGTAATTAAAAAATATAAAGTAAGCCAGTTTGTTGCCAATATTTATTTCAAAGACAATAAAGCCAAAATCTTGATCAAATAAAAAATGCATGAAAATATGCTAGCAAGTGCACTAATCCTTATAAAGGAATTGATTGTTGATCCTACAACAGCTCATAAACTACTAGCTCTCATTGCTACACTTTATTTAGATGATCAAATCAAAAAATGAATTAACCTAAAGTAAAATAATAGTAAAACAAGTAGAGAGCTTAACCAATAAGAACTAATTAATTTAGGACTCTAGGTTTATCATTAACAATGTGAATTTAATTAGTTGATGCTAGTTTTTATTACTAATTTATATGATAAATGAGTTCTAGAATTTGATTCCCCTTTGGTCAATTTGAATAACCTTTTAATTAGCTAATCAAATCGTCAGTGGTATCTTAATGAATTCTAGAATTGTCTTTGTGATAGTATTCCCTAATATACTTTAAGATTTTTTAAAAAAAAAGGCATTTACGTTATCTCCACTCAATAAAAGTAGAAAAAAAGTCTAACAAAACTTTCATCGAACATCAAATATGCAGTACTCGAACAACTTCCTAATCCATATTCACCTTCAATCAACCCATACAATACACATTACACAAGCCACCATCAACATTATTATCACACGAAACAATCACCTTTAACCAATACTTAACACACAACGACACAACACAAAACCCATTTTAATACATCACTGAACAATATACACACAACACCATCAAAACACAAAGACAAAGATGAAGGAATAAGCACAACAATGCTAGAGGGTTAACGAAGAACACACAACTACACTTATCTCAACCCACGACGACAAGGACAAAGGATTGGAGAGGATACGATGGCAGGAAGAAAGACAAGAGAAATGAAGCACAGTGAGGGGGTAAAAGAAAGGCTTCAGCCTTTTGGTTTAAAAATGAAGGAAACGATGAAGGATTGGAGATGATACAATGGCAGGTGGAAAGATAGAAGAGAAATGAAGCACAGCGAGGGGGTAAAAGAAAGGCTTCGGCCTTTTGGTTTAAAAATAAAGGAAACGACGTTGTTTCCTTCCTAAAAAGACGATTTCATTTTCATTTTTTAAAATGTTCCAAATGGAAGGAAATGACATTGTTCCTTACACAACAAACGACGTCGTTTTTCTTTTATATTTTGAAATGTTTCAACATTTGGCAACGATTTGAATATATATTCACCGTCAATGTTTTAGCGATGATACGTAGGATTCATCGCTAAATGTCATATTTGGTCTTTTCATGCATATTGATTTTTATATTTACCCAAATAATTTAATATATAAATTATATAAAATAGTGTAGAATTTATATATAGTAAATAGAGTTTTGTGGCACCATTTATATATTGTCAAATTATACATTTTAAATGAAATTAATAAGAACAATTAGTT
>JANIHZ010000005.1:56529864-56540000 GCA_027478365.1 Erythroxylum rufum | reverse complement strand
TAGAGAGCACTTCGGAGATTCATAAATAATCAAACATAGACAGCGAAACCAGAGGCAAAGAAGGGGAGATTCATGAACAGGGCAAACAATTACCTGTGGAGACGAAGCAGAGGGAAGAAGGAAGGAGAGCTGCGAAAGAGAGGGCTTGTGATTTTTAGGTTTCAGACTCAACGCAGCGTTTGAGTGAAGGGAGGGTATTTCGGAGATTTCATTATGTGTTTTGTTTTTGTCCTTAGGACAAATTTTTGTACCACAATCTTGGAAGGAACAAAAATTTCTGTCTTTGTCCTTTAAAGACGGAACAAAAATAGGCGAGGACAACAAGCAAACACTACAGAGGACAGAGCTTTTATGTCCTTGTCTGCTGCCCTCGCCTCTAAGGACGCTAACCAAACGCTACGTAACACTCAGAACTTTCTTTTACTTTTAGCATTTGATTCATACTTTTTATTCCTTTCAAGTATTATCAATTACATTGTTTGTAAGGAAATTTTTAAATTAAACTTATGATTTGTTAAAGTAATTTTAAACAGGTCAAATTAAAATCAAATTAATTTTAATTGAATTGATATTTTTATTTGATATAAAGTAATTTTGTTTGAAATATACAATTAATCATTAATAATTTATCCAATAATTTTTTGCAGATATGAGAAATATATCCTGACATGCACAGCCTGGGACTGATTAATTTGAGCAGCTAATAAGAGTCCTTTATATATCAAAGACATAAAAGATTTTCGTGAGGACAAGACTTATATGGGTAAGATCGAATGCATCCATTCTTCTCGGGGGGTTAAATTTTTAACGAAAGTTGTACTAAATTATTAGTAATAAGGTTCGCTACCCGAATGCCTTTTGGGCTGTAACTGACTCAATAGATGATGACCGCTTTAGTGCTTTAGTGTATGCTTCCAAGCTCAACACCGAAGAAAAGAATATGTCTTTCATCATCCTATCAAATTTACATTTCTTTATTTAGGATGATCGAATTCCACTTCCAAAAACCAAGGCTCTGAACTTGGTTACTGCAATTACATATCTTGTGCTTTTTGCAAGTTCCTTGGTTTTCCACCTCCGGAACAGGCTATAGAAAACTCCGAACTCGTCAACGATGTAAGTACATATCTCCTTTTAAGCTGAATTGTTATGATGTAAAGAGATTTTTGCCTACTTTGGTTTCAGTGCTTGAAATAGACGAAGTGAGTTGAAGCATCGATTAATTTAATAAATCGAAATTTCTTCTTACAGATCACTGTAGCTTTTCCAAGAATGGCTTCTGATATGCCTCAGATCTCTCATACCCCAAATGTCCCCTTGTAAGAGCTCGTTTCAGATTCATGTTGATTATTGTTAATTTTTTGTTCTTACTATAGTATACCGTGCTCCTGAGCAAAGGAACTGGCAGATGCTTCGTTAAAATGAAAGTTTTACACTTCACGGTTGCATCTCCTTAATTCTCTTTTTCCTATCCAAAGATCAATCTTTTGTTTCTATTCATCGTCAAAAATGGAATAGTATAACATGATTTCTTTAACTTGAATCACGCATTGTACTTGTTTTACCGGACTTACCTACACCAAGACATTGAAGGTGATTATCAATCCTTTTTTATTGATTCATTATGAAAAAAACATTGTCTGAGGTGAATTGAAGGTAATTGTCCCGTACTTCAAATATGGACCATAATCATTCGATAATCGATTATTGAATTTATCACTAGCTAATTCGTTCGTTCTTCTACAGGCTGACTATGGACCGAAATAATTCAACTGATGATTCTGAATACAAAATGAGTTATCGGGATTGGAGTGATCGCATGAAAAGCGATCTGTCAAGGCAAGGTTTGTGGGATATAATTGAAGGAAGTTCGCGTACAAACCCTAAGTCTGCCGATTGGACAGTGAAGAACAGCGCGGCGTTAAAGGCAATTTATATCTCATGCGAGCCAAGTGTAAGAGCTCAGTTGTGGGGAATTAACTCAGCCCAAGCTGCATGGAAGACTTTGGCCAATATGGATCAGGTGGGTATCCATCCAACCAAGCAATTGGCTACATTTGCTTCGTCGGGCCTCAATTTGGGTCACCCTCGCAACATTGCAAAACCACCATCACCATCACCATCACCGTTTTCGCAAGGGCTTAAGCGTACGTGGATATTTCTTGTTGTTCTTTACTAAATTTCGTCTTTAATTATATTTGTAGTTAAACTTTTTTTTTTTTTCTCTTTGTTTGTATGTGTTACTATGATTAGTAGTTGACATGGGCCAGGAAGGAATTTCTGAGCTTGTGAGGAATCTTACCGCCAATTTCAATTCCAATTTGCCTGTATCCCAGGAAGAAGAGAGGAAACTCATCATACTTATGCTTCAAGCCTTCAAGCTTTAATGGTTTGACATGACCCTTTTTTTTTTAATCTTTTGTTGGTTATACCTATTGAAGTCTTGGGAGTATATAAATTTGGTAGCCTAATTACGTATAAAATATACTTTTTAAGCTGGTTGACATTAATATTACTTGTTAAATAATTTATATATTGTAAATTATTTATTTCAATTATATATCTTAGTTGGAATGGATGTGAGATGTGGTTTGAAAATTATGTGACAGGATGAAGTGAAAAGTCTGCGGGAGTGGACCAAACAGATTTTCTGGAAACAAGGGGAAAAAGAGAAAGGAATGTGTTTCCCCCTTGGACCGATACAAACATAAAATAAGAGTTCTGTTATTATAAATTAAGAATTACTATACAACTTTCGTATGGAAATTGCTTGTTAAAAAAAATGTCATTTATATAATATGCTCTTTACTTCTTTTGAATTCTTGAATCGAAAAATCTCGTATGTAAAAAAGGGCCAAGTAATTAGCTACTTTGACATTGCAAACTAATCTCTAATTATCCCCAAATACCAAGATTACTCAGATTTTAGCTATTATCTAAATTCTTTTAGTTGTAAACCTTATTTTATAAATATTTTATTCATATCTTGTACATAACAATGTTGTATGTTAAGAGTTATACATCTTATAGATCAATAACAAGAAATGCAGCATATCTCTTTATTTTGTACTCACTTTATTATAGTATCTCAGCCCATACCAAACATATAATTTCTTATATCATCTTAGAAGATTGTCGAGAACAACATATGAATAGAATAACAATATCGTAAGGACCAACAACAAATTCACATAAACAAACAATGACAAAAAAATTACTTATATTACCATTCTAATGACAAAAAAATTACTCATGTTACGATTCTACCAAAACATAAGAACAACACAAAGACAAAATTGAAAATAGGAAGGGTTAGAACACAAAACCATCAAAGAGATTAAGGTGATGATGGTGTCGGAGGTGGAAGTTGAATGCTTTGAGCTTACTTTCCTATCTTATACTTGATTCAAAGAGAGAAAGAGAGTTAGTAATCCTCAACCATTCCAAATCATGAAAACTTGTTTGTTAGAATTTAAAACAAATCTAACTACACATAATTTAAATCTAACTACCAAACGTGCTAATTTATGGTCATTAGCTTCACTTTGCATCTTTCAAAACTCATTCGAGATCAATTATGGGTGGCTTGCTTCCATCCATGTTGCCCAATGTCAGTTTTGTAGCTTGTAAATAAGCTACAAATTGCTAGATGATCAGAAGGACAATATTAATGAAGTTATGAAAACCAATTAAATTCAGTAATGTCTTTTTCACTAACAAATTGTCCATAAAATATGGAATAATGAAACTCCCTAAATCTTCTAATGAATCCAACAGTTTGTTTTGTGAAAGGGTGATATGTTCCTACTCTTTCTCAGTCACCCTCATCTCCTCTTTAACTTCCACTTCATGAATAAAGATTTTCTTATCTGCTTCAAGCTCTATGTCTATTGTTATCTGTTCTTCTTCTTCTTGCTTCTTAAAAGATTCGACCACATCAGTTCTCTTAAATAAGGGTGTAGGGGAAATGTATGGAGGATCCTCATTCTTTTCTTTATCCTTTTTATGCTTTTCTTGGTCTTCTACAAGGTGGGTTTCAGATGGTTTAGCCGTTGATTCTCCTAGTCCTTTCCTACTCCTAAGTGTGATAATCTTGCATTGCTCTATTAAATTTACTTTCATATTGCGCAGACAGTTTTTCACACTTCTCTTACAAAACTCCCTTGAAAGTTAGCCCATTTGAACCTTTAGGTTGTGAATAGAAGAGGCATGATTTTCCGTTACTTGCTCAAACTTCTCTTCCAGTCTCTTCTGGGCCTCTTCCATGTTCATGAACTTATCCATGATCTTATCTAATTTAAAATCCCATGAAATGGACTCATCTTGCTGAAATCCTAATAGGCCTTGATGTCCCCAATGAGTCCTTACATTGTTAGACCAACAGAAATCTGGGTTGTTTTGCCACCTCGAATTGAATGTTCCAATAAGAATGGTGACTTCCCCAACCAAATTGTTCCTCATTGAAGTCCACAAGGGTCCTTCGTTCCCTATAATATATTTCCTCCATCATTTAACTTTTTGGACTCCTCATAATTGCCTTGAGATGTCCAAATTGATGTGTCTTCTAATTTGTGCCCAAACTCCCTTCTATCTTTTTTTGTTTTTTTTTAATAATTTCTTAATCTTTAGATTAAAAGAAATAAACTAATCCTACCAACTCCCCGACAATGGCATCAAAACTTGTTGATTGATTTGCAAGTTTTACTATTTATAGCCCTCAAAATACCGAAAGTGTATAGGTCATGAATTGTAGTATATGAAGGGTCGATCTCACGAGGAGTTATGGACTAATATAATCCTAAGTTATCTAAGGATAGAAAATTAATAAAATGAAAATAAAATGGGATAGTAAAGTAAAAACAGATAATTGTCAAGATATTAATTTGCAAAATTAACTCAATAAAATCAAATATTGAGCACCAATAATTCAACAATGGGAAATCATACAAAAGAATTTACCAAATTATGAGAGACAGATTTATCCTATCATCAATGCTAACCTAATCACTTTTGTGTTATTGGGATGTCGATTATAGACTATCGTAGAGTGGATTACTCTCTCTCGAGTTATAATCACTAAGCCTTAAATTAATAACCTAATCAGTTCTTAAGCTCTCTAATAAACTATTGAGTCTCACACGGGATCTCTCTCAGTACAATAACTGATAAGATTGATTATGCGGTCTATTGGATCACCTAACACTCATTAACCTGTCCCAATCATTTTCCATTTAACTCACCCTCTCGGTTTATTACCGAAGCATAAAGATACAACAATCAATCACAACACCCAATCAAAATAACACAAAAATAACTAGATTAACATTAACTCAAGGTAAAATCCTGAAAGAAAGTTAGAACATTTTAATCAAACCCAAATCCATAAACATATTTGTATTCATCTTAACATTCAAGACAATGAAAACAAAGATGAAATAAATACACGTGGAATGGGGATCGAGACCATTCGGGAAAGCAGCTGCTACAAAGACCCGCTTCTTTCTCCTCTTTTCCTCTTTGTCTCTCTTCTTCTTCTCTCCTCTTGGAGTCTTTTCCCAAAGTGGCAAATTGGAGGCTCCATTAGGGTTTCTTTATTAACCCTTTTATAGGTTTTTTCCTAATTTGAGTAACCCTAGGACTTTTTCTGAGTCTAAAAGGTCCAAAAAGTCTCTTGAAAAATCAAGTTGAGAAGGTTGTCAACCTGTTTTGTCGCACTGGCCACAATTTTAGCATTACTTTCTATCATAATCGTATAGAATTGCCACAATCGTGGCTTCTCCCTGATGATTTTGTCACGATCGTAGTTTCCGGTCCATGATCGTAAGCCTGGTTGCTTCTTCAGGTTTTCTCTAAATCTCCTCTGTTCTTCTATATTTGCCCTAAACCATTAGCAAACACATCAAGGCATCTCCAAAACATAAAATTGAAGCTCAAAAGTGTTCTTTAACCCACAAAATACTCAAAACGCAGATACCTAACTAAATAACCAAATCCTAACCTAAACATGCATTAACAATTCAATTTAACTACTAAACATGTAATAAACTACCCACTAAAACATTATATAGACTACGACTATCAAGTATTGTTGAGTATGTGCTTATTAAACTTGATAAATTTATTTTCCTAATTACATTTATAATATTAGATATAGATGAAGATATAGAGGTACACGTAATTCTAATCTGACCCTTCCTATCCACTACTAGAGTTATTATTAATATTAGTGATGGAAAATTAGTTCTTAAGGTTGGGGAAAAAAAGGCTACCCTTAAAATATTTGATGCTATGAGACATTGCTTTGAACAAGATGATACTTGTTATTTAATTAATACCATTAAAGTTGCAGTTTCAAATATTATATAGGATTTTATTTTTAAAGAGCCATTGGAGCTATGCCTTGTTCAAGGTGAAGAGGAAGATAGGGATAACCTTATAGAACAAGTAGCCTACTTATAGGCTAATTAACCTATAATGAGGAAGAAGGAGATTAAAGAGATTGATAGAAGTAAAGAGAACACGTTGAAAGCATCCATTGAAGAACTGCTAGAGTTAGACTTAAAGAAGTTGCTTGATCACTTGGAATATGCATTTTCAGAGAAGAATTAAAAGCTTCCAGTAATTGTTGCTGCAAAGTTAAAGGTAGATCAAAAAGAGAAGTTGTTAAATGTGCTTAAGGAGCATAAAAGTTCCATTTCTTAGAAGATTTATGATATTAGAGGAATTATAACCTCCTTTTGCACTCATAGGATTCTTATAAAGGATTATTTCAAGCTAGTTGTACGTCCCCAAAAGAGGTTAAATCTCAATATGAAGGATTCAATAATGGCAAACATAATTAAACTCCTAGATACTAGTGTGATTTATCCTATTTTTTATATTTCTTATATGAGTCCTATGCAAATTGTACCAAAAAAAGCAAGAATCACAATAATACATAATATGAAGAATGAATTCATTCCCATAAGAATTAGCACCAAGTGGAGAATGTGCATCAATTGTAGGAAGCTAAATTACAATACCCAGAAAGATCACTTTCCTTTGTTTTCTTGGATTAAATGTTGGAGCAATTAGCTGGAGACATGTGCTATTATTTTTTGGATGGGATTTTGAGCTACTTCCAAATTCCTATTGCTTTAAAAGATCATTAAAAAAATATTTACATATCCTTACGCTTATAGGAGGATACCTATTAGGCTATGCAACACGCCTACTACATTTCAAAGGTGCATAATGGCTATTTTTAATGATTTAGTTGAGCAAATCATACAAGTATTCATGGATGATTTTTCTATTTTGGTGATTCTTTTCATTTATGCCACTATAATTTAAAAAGAGTATGCCATTTTATGATATAAGAGGGCATAATTTTATGTCATAAAATTTAATATAAGAGTATTGAGGTAAATAAAGCCAAAATAGAAACTATAAAGAAGCTACCACCCTTTACGTCAGTTAAGGCTATTAGAAGTTTTTAAAGCAGGTGGGCTTTACTAAAGACTTCCTAATTTTAACCAAATTACTGAAAAAAGATGTGCCATTTAACTTGACTCAAGAGCGTTTAGATGCTTTTAATATTCTTAAGGAAAAGTTAACTAATGTCACTATTATGGTTGCAATGGAATATAATTTGCCTTTTGAACTAATGTGTGATGCAAGTGACTTTGTAGTAGGTATAGTAACTGGATGGAGGAAGGACAAGGATTTTTAGCCAATTTAGTAAGCTAGCAAGACTTTGACTGGGACGGGTACCTAGGAGAATTATACTACCATGGAGAAAGAATTGATAACAATGCTTCTTGTGTGTGATAAATTTAGATCTTACCTAATTTTTCCTAAGTTATTATTTATAATGACCACTTTACATTAAGATGCTTGCTAAATAAACCATTTTATTATTACAAGAATTTGATATAGAGATTAAGGACAAAAAGGCAGCTGAAAACTTAATAGTAGACCATCTATCTCACCTAGAAAACCCAAATTCGGAGGATCTAAATGAAGAGAACATAGATGATTCATTCTAAGAGAGTGATTATACAACTTGAAATAGGTAAGTGGTCCTAAAACCCCTTAATTTATAGATGTTGCAAATTATTTAGTGACTAAGATCTTACTAAAAGGTATTTTTTGTCAATAAAAGCATAAATTATGTACTAATTTAAAGGACTATTTTTGGGAGGATACATATTTGTTTTATATTTTTGTAGACCAAATTATGAGAAGATGTGTATCTCACATCAAGGGGTGGAAGATTCTAGAACATTATCATGTTGGACAAGTTAGAGGGCACTATAATGCAAATAAGACGATTCAAAAAGTTCTCAATTCATGTTTTTATTGGTCTTCAATTTTTCATGATGCCTAAAGATATGTATCTTTGTACGATAGTTGCCAGTGATAAGGTAATATTTCTGTTTATAATGAGATGCCCAAATTTTCATTCTTGTGTGTGAAGTATTTGATATTTGGGATATTGATTTTACAAGTTCTTTTCCAGTTTTGTTTGGTAATAAATACATCCTACTTGTTGTTGATTATGTTTCTACATAGGTTGAAACCCAAGCTTTACCTACAAATGCTCATTGGGATGTAAAATTCTTGAAAATTTTGTTTTCAGAATTTGGCACATTAGTGATAAGGGCACATATTTTCGCTATGTGCAATTTGAGAAGTTATTTAAAAATTATGGAATTATGCATAAAATTGCAACCGTATTTGAACTAGGGGCCAAGTGGAGTTAGCTAAATATGGATTTAAAACATGTTTTGGAAAGGACTAAAGAGTATCATAGGAAAATTTGGTTTGTTAAGTTAGACGATGTTATATAGGCCTATAAAATGGTATATAAAATACCAATTGGCACTACATCGTAAAAGGCTTGTCTATGGAAAAGCATGTCACTTACTTGTAGAGTTAGAACATAATGCGTACCGGGCTATTAAACTCGTAAATTTTTATATTTAATTTTTAAGTGATAAGAGAAAGTTAAAATTCAATGAGAGTTAGAAGAATGGTAGTAAATGGCTTATAAGAACTCCAAGTTATACAAGGAATAGACCAAGAGATATCATGACCAGAGGAACAAGCAATCTAGACAATTTAAGGAGGCAGACCAAGTGTTTTTATATAGTTCTCGCCTAACATTTTTCTTGGGTAAACTGAAATCCAAATGATCTGGTCCCTCTATCGTTGAAAAGGTATTTCCATATAGCACAATTGAGGTAAATCATCCAAAAAAATGTAATTTTAAAATGAATGGGCATCGCTTGAAATTCTAGGTTGTGTCGGTGCTGTGAAAAGGGTTTTAGGGAAAATGGAAGGTTTTTTGCAATGCATCCTTGCAATCTTTTTTTTTATAGTTATTGTTTATTGAGCTTATTTGTGATGATAACTGATTATGTGAAACTATATGGCTTGTGGTCCATAACTGAGACATTTGTTTTGTACAAACGCCAAAATGTTTAAGATGAACCCTACTGACCTCTCTATCTTCTCTCATCAAAAATGCCTTAACTTCTGTTCTAGTAAGCATTATCCGTCTGTGTTTTCTAGTTTCTTTTTTATGAGAAAGCCGAATTATGTTCTTCTTCTTTACTGGATTCCAAATGGAAGAAAAATAGATTATCAAATTAGCATCTTTACGCATCAATAGTAGTTTGATCTGGTGAGAGCTATGCTCTCTGTAGCCGGCTGTGCTTTCAGTTTCATATGTAGCAAGGTATGGTAATTAGATATGTAGTTATCTGAGTAGGAAAAGAAATTGTATTGAAACATAAAGCAAATAAGGGAAAAAGTAGTTTCCTTTACTCGCAAATACATAGCTAAATTTATCAACTGAAACTAGTAGTCTGCGAACTCCATATCCATGATAACCAGAATCTTCATTCCTTTTATATTTCTTTGAACACGCGGGCACATATTCTCAGTTATACATGGAGCATAATGATATACCCTTCAACTTGTTTGTGGACATCCATCCGCATTCTGAAGTTATATATGTTGGAAAATATACGCAAGATCGAATCTAGGCGCAGCGGAATGAATTTAAAATTTTTTCACAGAATCAACTTTAACAGAATTAAATTCGAAACATAAAACTAACCTTTTCTTGATTTCCAATACAATTTCTTACT
>JANIHZ010000005.1:56502052-56512244 GCA_027478365.1 Erythroxylum rufum | reverse complement strand
ATTTTATCTTTATGATTAATAATTAAATAATTAAAATGCACAAAGATAAATAATGCCTTTTATTGAATAAAACAAAAATTTATACAATTAAAGTACAACCATAAATTGGCTGCAAGGGCATATACCATCAATATATGCAATGTAATGATATACCCCTTTAATCGTCTCCAGGTGTTGAAAGAGAATGTGCAGCCAGATGCTGTGCTTGAGACTCTGTCAAAAACTGGGAAGAAGACTGCCTTCTGGGAAGCAGAAGCACCTGCCGAGCCGGAAACCGAGCCTGCAACCGAGACTGTGGCCGCTTCTTAGTGTTGATAAGTGAATTATCTTGGAGGGCATACCTCACAGCGGATTATGGTTTTGTTAAATGTATAAGGATATTATTTTGCTCTTCAACCTGTATTGAATGTAACCTACAACGCTTTCTCGTCTATTGTTTAACAGTTGTCTATACTACCGTATGAAATAAATGAAAACCATGAGATTGGGCCTACTATCCATTTGCTTGCTCCGAGTTAATCAAGAACATGTCTACCTTATGGTTTTATTTGAACTTGGGGGCCCAAAGGGTACGGATGAACCTCCTGGATGTTGGAAGTGTGCAAACAGTTCCTTTAAAAAACAGTTTTTTCTGTGTTTTAGCTGAATGGTTGAATGTTTAGCTAGACCACAGGACCTTATTTCTGATTTACTTGATATGCTGAACTGAATTAGATATAGGCCTAGCAATGCCCGGTTAAGTTTGCTCCAATTACAACGCATCAAATATTTATTAATTTGTTGTAACCACCTCAAAACATCCGTACCTGTCAAAAACAAATCAACAATCGATTGGGTTGGCAATCGTCGTGCCACGCCTTCTGATCCAATAATCAAAGATATTTCATTTGAATAGTAAGTGAACATATAAATTATATATATTAAAAAAAACTACAATAAATTTCTCTCCTTTTCTTCTTTCAATTAAATCTATCAAATTATTATTTTAATTACAAAACAAGAAAACCATTAATATAGTCTGTTTTAACTAGTAATACTCTACCGAATTTTTAGCGGCGTCGGAGGCGACAAAGTCCCGGCTACTGACCGGCCGGGGTTTGTAAGGCGGTGTCCTACATCTCAACAATGCCCAGTTAACACCATCAAAAAACTGATGATGCTTAACAGCGGTTGCACCCATTGTCGACCCAAGCCTCTTTGATGGGTCCTTCACTAACAGCTGTGTGATTAAATCTTTTGCAGAGCTCGGGACCGACGGTTCTTTGGGGAACTCTAGGGCTCGAGCAACTATGTTCGCTAGGGTTAGCTCGTGATTGATTCCTTTGAACGGCGTCACCCCATAGAAAAGCTCGAAAATGAATATCCCCAAGGTCCACCAGTCGACGGCGCTGCCGTGCCCCTCTCCGGAGACGATCTCCGGGGCCAAGTACTCATGGGTCCCCACGAAAGACATGGACCGGACGTCTAGCGGTTCCGCCACGATCTCCGGGGTCCCACGGTGGTTGAACCTCTTTTTCTTCCGTCGACGTGTCGGGTGCAAGCACGACACCGCTGGGCCGATGCAGTTGGGGAGAATGCAGGATGATGTGGTGAATTGCGACGGGTCGGTTGGGTGATCGCGGGAGGAATCTGTTGGTGGCGTGCTATGGTGGGAGACGATCTGGGCCGTTGATATGGAGTCGTCGTCTTTTAGGGAGAGGTCAAAATCGGTGAGCAATATGTGACCGTCTGATCGTACAAGAACATTTTCAGGCTTGAGATCGCGGTAGATAATGGCCATCATGTGTAGGTACTCGAGAGTCGCCACCACTTCCGCAGCATAAAAACTGAAACGAAACCAAACAGTGTTTGAATTGAATAGGAATAAGTGGGTTTGCATTGGTAACAATAAATTTGAATTTACGTTCCTATTGGCTATTGCCAGCCGTTAAACGGACAACTAGCGGTAGGTAATTAAAGATCATCAGATTGATTGAAGCACAAAACGCCGTCACATTAGGCATTAGGGAATAGGGAGGAAAGGACAAGGAAGGAAGCTGGTTCGGCTCAATAATTTAATTAATGTGATTAAATTTAAAACAAACAAATGATAAAATCGCAACAAAATCAGTAACTTCCATTCCATCATGATTGGATTATGGAAATGGACCCCACATGCTCTGTAAAGTCCTAAACAAATGGTATAAACTAGACCCAACCCCCTCACTCACACTCACTGATTGAACGTCATCATATACCTGATGGACCTGCACCCCACCCCAACCTTTTAATTGTCAATTCCCGTACCCATGTGACTATGCTTTTCCGTGTTTTTTATTGCACTACATATCTGTGACAAATTGCAAAATTGTGGGGTCAATTGTAATATGTACATTACCGGACGGCGGTCTCTTCGAAGCGTCTCTCCGGTTGCCGTTGCCGGAGAACGTGGAGGTCTCCACCGGGACAAAACTCGGTCAACAAACATGACCACCTTGGAGAGTCCAATGTAGCATATAACTTGGGCAAAAAAGGATGATCCAATACCTCCAGTATCTCTCTCTCAATCCTAGCCCTACTCTCTTTGTTCCTTGCAGCCATTTCCTTGTTATCCATGACTTTGGCGGCAAAGAGGCAGCCATTACCGCCCTTAAGCTCCACAAGGTATACACTCCCTAGGTCTCCGCTACCTAGGCGGTGAACCAAGCGCAGGTCCGCCAGAGTAAGGGTCTTGTTGTCGCAACCGACGCGTCGGATGATATTCCAGCAGATGTCACAAGTAGGGGCGTTGTAGGGCTTGGAGGAGATGGAGGCATTGACGCATGTGGCGGCGTCGGACGATGTCCCAGAGCTGCTGACGCTTCGATTGCAATCAAGAGGAGTGGTGGTGGTGGCGGTGCTGGTGAAGCTGACGTCGTCGAGTTCGTCGGTTAGGTCGTCGATGGAAGAGTCCATGGCGGATGAAGGAAAGAGTTAGAATGTAGGAAAGAGTAGGGAGAAGACAGTGAGGCTTTGAAGAGGAGATTTGTATGGGTATTTGAGTTGGGGTCATGGGGACGGCAGAAGGAGGTTGGGCCATGTGGCCGAAAACATGGGCCCTGTAGCTGTTTTCCAATTAAAATGTAATCATAATTTTTTTATTTATTTAAAATTTTCATTAATGAGTAAGTCAACAGAACAGAGGATTGTTTGGACTTGGAGCATGGTCATCCCCAGTTGTCATTTCAAATCATTCTCAGCCAAGGAAGGATGAGGTTCGGATTAAGGCCACGAGACATTCTATTATTTTTGTGTATTCAAAATCAAAATCCACAGATATAGTTTCCATAATCTTGTCGTTTATTTATACGGTAAGATATTAGCTAATTTTGGTGGAGTGCATGCATAACTTGACCATGTTTCCCGGAGTAATGTTTTGCATTCGTTGTTTTTATCTGATGACAAAAGAGATAGGAGGAGCTGAAGCTGTACAAGCATTGGAATTTTGTTACAGCATATGAAAACTTTGTCCAACCCAAACTTGATAGTGATGGGTATTTAATCATGAACAGACTAGAAAGATAAACAAACTCAAATTGTGCTTTGCAAGTTTAAGAATATTTCACAAAAATGATTAAATAAGAAAAGAACAGGTCCTCTCCTCTCGACCTTTAATTTGTCTACAACCTTTTCCTTTGTTCAGCTTGTCTCTTTCATGTGCTGGCTTGATTTGTACTTGTTTTCTATGCCTAAATTGTTTTACTTATTGATTTTAAAAGTTCATTATGGTTTAAAGCAATTTCTAACTAAAAAGGCGGCAGTTTACATACTTAACGACAAGTTTCATTCTTTTTATATATATATATAAAAAAAACAAATTCGAACGTTTCCTTGTAGGTTTGCCACTTACAATTCAACATAAACAATAGTTGTATCAACTAATTAAATAAAACTATTTGTAAATAAGAATTAAAACTTAAAAACATTTTGAAATAATTAAAAAGCACTCTTTATAAATATCAATTCTGTTTATTTTTTAAATATTGAAAATTCAATTAAGAGACATATGATTGGATGTTAAAAGTAATTATAAATTATCTGACAGAATTTCAATGTGCACATTGGGTTGACACTAGTGTAATTCATATTTATATAAATTCATTTGAGCGCTTGATTAAAATTATACTATGATGTTAGTGGAATTATAATAATATATTTTCAACTAAACTTAAATCACAAAGAAAAGTTAATAATTATATAAGAATGATTTTGTCGAGAAACCTAAAAGTTGTGGAGAAATAAAAAGTGACATGCGAATATATTCAATGGGACCAACACAAACTAACGTGACGGCAAAATACTAATGAGTCTCACTCTCACCACATCGCAGTGTTGATCTTCTGAAAGAGTTTGTACCATTTACTTGTTATCAATGTTGAATCTTTTCTGTAATTTCCTTTTAGGAATTTAATCTCTCGTCTCGTCTCGTCAGTGAACTTCTTTTCTGTTTTTGCAAGTGTCTCCAATCATATCCGCTAATTCTGTCTCATCCATCGTTAATTTCTCCGCTTGTCGGTAATTTAGTAGTTAAGGGTGGCGAATATCTCGGGCCTGCCAGATATTAATAAAACAACGCCTTAGAAACCAAAGTTCCCTTACAACTCATGTATCAACTTTTCTTTTGTGGTTTTGATTTAATAAATAAATTAGCAAAATTAACATCGGCATATTAACATTGTAGCTCAAAAATATACGTTTCAGAGGTGGTACACTTGCCTTGATTAATTTTTAATTCTAATTCTTACTTAGAATTACTGATATTGTAAAATAGATTAATAATTTTCCATGCCTAATTAAATGCATAATCATCATGATGCAATGCTAATACTTAATAATTGCTTCAAAAAAGGTTACTACTTTTAAACTGTGGACGTGGTTGACACTATAATTCCTTTGTGACTCAAATGGGCACAAGTAAATAGTAATAAATGTAGACCCTTATTCCTGCTGTGCTGTCATTCATTCTTAGTTATCAATCTCCACACAGAGAGCGAGTCAGCGTCAGAGTTGCTCTATCCTTCCCACAAGAACAACATACTCACCCTACCATCATTAAGCTTGCTTAAGTTATCATTAACTGAATATCACCCTAATGATAGCTCAACTAATCATCAAGTTTCATCATCTCATTCCAGTAAAAGCATCTGAAATGCAGGACTTTTCTGTATGCAATTTCAAAGCATGATAAATCATATATACAAAAAGTATACACGTCTTGCATTTGATCATCATCTCACGTCAAATTTTACCGAAACGTTGTGATGCATTATGTATACCAATACATAGAGTATTATACAAAGAATAATTAGAAGAGTACATTCATAGAAAGGATATTTCAAGGTCTGTTCTATGTGATAAATGAATAAGGTGTAGAAAAAATTCACCTAAATCAATGGAACAATAAATAATTACGTTAAATGCAAGCCAATTTCAACTTAATACCAATGATAATTAGACCTGAGGACATGAGTCCCCTTACCCATTTCAAGCATGTGAAGCATATTTGAGCGACTCACACAATATAGGTCTGTTTTGAATTCTTCCTACCGCGTTTTCTTCTAGGGTTGGCACTAATCATGCAAGAGAAGGCGTTAACAAGCTCAGTATCCTCTTCGGTTATGAGCATCTTGGCTGTGCATGGGTCTGCAAGTAAGAGCTTTGCCACAAGGTATCCGGCAATAGACCAGGTCTGGAAAAGACGTGCTTGTTTTCCAATGAACCTCCCTCTTTTCGTATCATAATATTCAGCCCACTTGTCTCGAGATATACGTTTCTCAGCAATCTCAATGGCTCTTGCAGCAATTTCTGGCCTATCCATCTTTATGCAGGCAACTGTCAGCTGAAAACCGCCTAAATAATGTCAGTGTTAAATTCCAATATCTAGCAATAAAAAGTATCATTGATTCACTATTAGCCGCCTTATTTTGTGCATGAATTACAATTAAGCACAAAGTTCTTAACGGATATCATAATGTCCTTGAAACTCTTCTACAAAATCGCTTGGCCCAGATTTCTGAACCATCGGAATGATGTTTTTGATGCTTTCGTACTTTTTCTTTGCTAATTTAATCTATTATCCTCCCACAAGCTGCTTCTGATAAACACGAGCACCATAAATACAATCAACTCACTAACCTGCCATAGCAGAGTTGGCCAGGAACCTCCATTGTGGTAGGACCAAGGCCTGTGCCAATAAACAAAACCATGAGAAAATAAACACGATAAGTTAGCAAAAGTACTCCAATTTCAGAAGGTTAGCATCCTTACGTGTTCTTAGGATCACTACCAGTGATAATCTGCCATTCCTGACCTTCAAGAGCAGGATAGCATATCTTAAACGGCATTTCTGCTACTAAATCCATCCACTTAGCTTCAATAAGATCCAATATGGCATGAGACTGCTCTATAGTTGCCAGACCACTTACAATAGACCATATGTTTCCAAGAGAAAAGAATCGAAAATCCATGTGAGCTGGTTGTAAGTTTCCTATCAGATAACCTCCTTGGTTGGACATCCATTCCACCAACCATGGAGGTATCTGATCTGGGTAAATGTTGAACTTGTTAACAGCATCATAAGAGTACTCTTCAGTGTTGTAGCGGTAAATCTCGTTTAGTTTCTTCAAATCAATCCAATAGTACTCTCTTATACGGAATGACAGCGCCACTAGACGGTTGTTCAACGCTCTAATGAGATCAGCTGATCCATCTTCTGGAGCAAGCATCTCCCGTGCACAAAGTAATGCTGAATAAAATAGTGCCTGCGAGGAAAAACAGCATAAAGGAGATCCACATAGACTGCTAAAAATATAAGATTTTCATAACATATCGCACACAAAATAAACCTAAAAGTTAATTGATTATCTAGTCAATTTGTCAAGGTTGCCTGTATTCTGCAAATCATCTTTCTTTTGCACCAGAACTGCAATGAACAAGGATGAAGGAATACAGAGTACCTACAAGATAAGAAAGCCAACGCTACTGTTCCTTTCCTATTGTGCCCATTTCACTGAGGGCAATTGTCATGAGATTTATCAATTGAATTGAAAAGCTGACTTTTAACAGGAAAGCTTTTAACTGATATAAGTGGACAACAAAAACAAATTACCTGGATTTCTAGAGGGTGACCATGAATTCCCAGTCGGCGATCTATCATACAAGAGCCATCTGTCACCAGTAATGTTGGGAACATGTCAAAACCATCAGCAAGACAGAGCCTAAGAATCATCTTAATTCCAGTTTGCACATCAATCCTCTCTTGGACTGAAAGATCACCAGAACATTTTCCATATGCACGTAATAAGATAATCCACCATAGTCCTGACGTCAAAACAAAACAACCTATCAGGAAGGTGAAAGGAAAACACCTTTTCAAAGGAAATATATGTTTTACAAAATTGTAATACCAGAGTCAACTGGTGCAACACGGCCAATTGCTGCCTCTCCAAAGTCAGGATCCAATACCTCTTCTGTTGCACATTCATCACCATCTAGAGGCACTGTACGCACCTTGAAACTAGCTGGCATTAATCCCTGGCCAGGACTGTGACAATCCATTGTCTTCTCCCAGCTCTGAAATGATAAACTTAAATATACAAAGATGGAGAATAAACATAGAAACATTGTCCCAAATATGAAATAAAGTTGTATAACATGCTATCACTCTGACAACAAGGTTCGGAAAAAGATGAAAATGCTAAATTTTTATGAAGCAGCTGCCATTGTGCCTGTATGAATGTAATGTTGTAGGTTTTGTACAAACATGTTTGTAACCCAAATCCTGCACAGGGGCTATCATTCTTAGTCAAGCATATAAGGCAAAATTATGTTAACATTACAATCACAAAAACTTTTAACCAAGACTATTTGATCAAATATATGCAATTAGGCATACACTTGCATCCTAGGTTGCATCAGAAACAATTCTTATTTTTCCATGGTCACAGGGAGAGGATAAAGAAGGCACATTAAGACAAACCAAAAACAAGTACTCAAAGCAACTGATACAGAAATTCCATCACAACCTTAATCACATATTTCACCAACAATTATCCATAGGGGTCAAAAGAATGTCAACAAATTAAAAGGATAATTTAACAATTAAAAAAACAAAGACAGCAGTAGAACAAAAACGAAAATGCAAACACAATGCTGATGCCCACTGTGTGCAACCATAAATCAGCAATTGAAAGAAGAAAAGTGAGAGTAACAAAAAGGCCTTATATGAGGGTCTGTTGACAGATAAAGTTAGTAAATTGAGCTATTAATTACCTGCAACTGAAGTGTATGGAGGATAAAGTTCCGAACAATATCATATTCTCCTTTCAGAAGAAAAGCGACACCAGAAGGTATGAAGTCTCTAATGAAGACCTGATCATAATTCAATACACTGGAACTGGTGGGATCGTTGGCAGCTATTGTTCCGATGGGACTGCCACAGTAATAAACCATAGAATCCCGCAGTAGGTCCCATGCTTCATCAGCTGTTGAATCTGCACTAAACTTCCCAGGGGTATCTCGAACTGTTTCTATGGCACCATTGCTTGTCAAACTCCCATTTTCCTGGTTGGCAATGCCATTGGACTTCAAGTCCTGTCTTTCCGGTATTGACTGCTGAATACTCCCAAACTCTAAAACATTCGATGCATCCACAGCACCAGTTACATGTAATGTCTTTGCACTGTCTACAAACCATTTACCATTTCCATCTTCAGTAGTTAATCCACTAACATTTTCTGCACGCTGACATTTACAACATAGAGACTGCAATCTATCAGCTTCTGCTGCAATCTGGACCATACCACCATTACTTAACCCTGAAAACCAATAACTTCCTATGTGATTCTGTAAAATTCTTGGACATTTAGACATGCCTGTACGTCTTGAAGCTCTTTTGCTTCTAGATTTTACACGAAGTTTAGAAGGATAATTTAAAACTGAATTGCTAAAATATGGGTTTGAAGTAAATATGCAGGGGCCAGTCCCGTACAAAACTTGCAGAACTGCCTCATAAGTCCCCATCCTCAAACGGCTGTGAAAATCAAAGCGTACAAAAACTAAGAAGTCCTTTACTGTTCGTCTTTATTCTGATAGGACCTGCACAAAAGAAAAACTTACTTTAAGCTTGTCTCGAACTATTAAGATGCATGTCACACGCCCAAAAACCAATTCTCCATGAGCATGGACTCTCTTTTACTAATAATAGAAGCCAGACAAAATAATTAATTCTTTTTGTTCCACCCACCCCACCCGATCCTCCTCTTTCTATGGTCTCTCTTTGTCTTTTCTCACGAGACTCCCATCAAGCAAACGAATGGATCACACTTTCCTAAACTTGAATAAAACATAAAATGAGATATCGGGGAAAAAGCAACAAAAGATCATCATAAAACCGTATAAAATTGCTGCTTAAACCATTATAATCCGACAGAAATCGAAACGAAAGTCAAGACCTTAGATATCTACAACGTTTAACGGAAATACTAAAAAGGATCAAACATCCCCACGCACCCAAAAAGGGAAAGTAACGACAAAAGAAAAGGAACAGAAGAAGGTGAAAGTGAAAACCCAGATGATAGATACCTAAAGAACTTAACTTGTACAAACAAAAGTGCTTACCTGAAATGAAACAAATATGGGGTCGTTCTTCTTTTCCAGCAATTGCTTATAGTTCCCTTCTTTCTCTATTTTGTTACAAGTCTGAATCGTCGTCCGTTGGATGGATTTGTACGAAACTAAACAATCACCATCACAAATTGGATATGTATTTGCTAAAGCCTAATTATATGTTGACACAATTATAAATTTTAACATATAAGCATACACATGCATGGGATTTTGTTTGTAAAAACTCGTAAAAGATGAAAACCCAGGAATATTCTTCTCACTTTCATTGAATTTGTTTTGATTCAATCATTGATTTTCTTTTTTTCCTTCCTTTTCATGTTTAACTATTTCCTTTTCACCAATAGTTTGTTGTCCTTAATTTACCTTAAAACAAATTTTTAAATTTAATATGAGATCTTAAAAATTTAGGGGTGTTTGATTAATCGGTCTGAGAAGGAGTTAATAGATAAGGAATTAAAAGTGAGTGGTTGGTTGTTAGATTATTATTATAGGAATAATAGTTTGATATCTCACTTTTAAGAAATCCTTCGTACCCTCCATTTAATAG
>JANIHZ010000005.1:56415379-56430352 GCA_027478365.1 Erythroxylum rufum | reverse complement strand
TCTTCATTCCCATTATACTCATGCCTTGAGTCCTTTGATATTATCCCTTCATTCACTAAGTTATAACCCTCATTTTCACTTCAAACATATCATACATTAGTCACATAAACCAAGGATCATTCTAGGTTCAATTTGAGACCCACTGAAGCCTCAATTAGGGTCACTTGACTCGTGAATGTCTATTAGGCGGACATCCATGTCCGTTAAACGGACCTTTACGGGTCACTTATAGAAACTTGAAACTTTGACCCTATATATATCAAATTCTCTTTCCGTGGTCTTCATATACATTGTAGATTTCGAAGTCCTCTTTAAAACCATACCTAAATGAACTCAATCCGAGTTGCACAGAAAAATTTATGCCTCTTGCACCAAAGTATGTCCTATTGCTTTCTATGTTTTCTAGATTTCTAACTCTTTACTTACAACATTCACTTTCTCATGCTTAGTCTATCATTTCTAGTTCAATACTCATCCTTTATACATATTCTAACTCCATTTAAACTCAATATCATCCATAAACAAATTATAGCCCATGATTGATCATAAACACTAATAACAGAACATACATATATATACACATTCATCATCGATTTTCTGCACTTATTCAACTTCAGTTCCACTTTCATTCCACTTCTAACTATCACCTTGATCTTTCACATTTCAAAACACCACTTTAATCCTTTCTTTAACTTTGGACTCATTTTATTTCTTCACAAAAACACCCAAATAGATTCACATTAATTCATCAAGAAAACATAACAAAACCCATTATGTTTCCAGTTTTTCTGCACTTTTTCCTACACCCAGTACTCAAATTCAAGTCAAAATTAGAAACTCTTACTGATAGACTTTGACTTTGATTTCTGCATAAGAAATGTAGAAATATGTCTCTACTTTAATCCAAACTAAGAATCATCACATTTGGATGACTAGAGAAAAAGCTATGGCTATCACATAGAAGCATTACAGTGGAAGTGTTTCTGCTTACATTTTCCAGATTTCAAAACTTCCAACATTTTACATCAAATTCATCTTATACCTAGAATATCTCTTCCATTTCATTTTTTCATCATTCTCTACCCATTTCAACTCAATATATCAATCACAAACAAATCATGATCTATTTGATCATTAACCAAAAACAGGACATGTTCATGCACCTATTCATCAACTATCAACTACATCTCATCATTCATAAATTCTTATTCTTTCTCCATAACATATTTCTTTCCTAAGTTCATTATTTCAAGTTGATAATCACTTCATGTGTACTTCAAGTTTAGCTCAACATCATCTATACACAAATCAAAATTCCATGCTTGATCATAAATACCCAAAATAAAACAAAAGCATACACATTCATCCATTAATTTTCTACACTCATTTCTCACCCCATTATGAAGATCGTTCAACCTCACAACATCTCTATAAATCATTAATCATCAATAAAAGCAAGAAATTTACATATTCTTCATCATTCACGAAACACACATGAACAAAACACTATTTCATGTCATTAACCTCTGACTCTCATCATAAATGCTTCCTTTAACAAAACCCATGATATTTGACAAGATACATGCTTGATTTAGCTTCCAATTCTTCAAAACCTTCAAGAATCTTCAAGAACCCTAGCCTCCAAACATCCTACGATTATCATATTTTAGGGTAGAATAGGTTAGGTTCCTTTAGAAACAAGAAGGTAGCAAAGTATTTAAGTGGATAGTGATGGAAGAAGGCCAAGTTCAACTTTGATTCTTGGATAAATAAGTGTCGTTATTAAGGAGAGGAAGATGAAGAAAATGAAGAAGATGGAGATGAGATGAGCATTGTCTTGTTTTGCAAGTCAAAGACCCAAAGTATGGTCTTTCACTTGATAAATTCGTGAATTAACATGTGATGTGGCAAATGACATGTCTCCATTTGGTCCACTTTAATGACTAGTCCATTTTGTCTCCAATTTCTACTCCAATTGTCTCCCAATTTTCAATGACATATGTCATTAAATCTCAAAGTCATTTATCAAAATTTCCATTGCCATTGGACAGTAATTTCTACTACCATTTAACAATTGTTTGGCACTTGGCAATTTTCCTAGTTCAAAAATTACCCAAAATTTTAGAAAATTTTTCTAAAATTCACCAAAAATTCTACATCACTAAATATGCCCTCCAAATCAAATTTTAACACATAATTCACAATTCCAAATAAAATAACATTTATAGATCAATTATACCCGGAATATGTCAATAAATACATGTATAATCATTTTAATGTGTGCAAAAATTCAAATTCGTGTGCGTATATGCTAACATTATGCATGAGCATGAAATGCAATTTTCTTGATCTCTCTTTGATCGCACATATACCAAATTTTAGGGTTCTAACCCTTAATATGGGAACAGGATGTTTTATTTCTACCCTCCTTAATAAATTTCATCCTCGAAATTCTTATTTGATTGATAGGAAGGCAGGGGAATTATTTCCTCAATATATTTCAGATTACTCATAACTTTTCTCTTCTTGAGGCAATAACACTAATATCAGATCATATTATGATTTATTAGCATATTCACATCTCTTTAGTGTTAATACACTCGACTCTGATGTTTATCTCATTATGTTCCATAATCTTGATGTTGATCCACCAATTTCATTTATCTTACTTGAATCACTTAGTTTCTGACACAGATCAATTTCTCTAATCAACAATATCTCAAATCGATTATGGCCTTTATCCATTTTTAGGCCCTCTTTATTTCAATATAAGGGAGAACGACTCTTTTTGTCATATAACGCCTCATATAGTATTATAATGATATTACTATAATAATGATTGTTATGCTATACATTGATCCCATGTTCCTATGAACTCCAAAATATAAGCCTTAAGTGTATCCTCAATAGTTAAGACTATTGGTAATTCAAACATTCATCCACTTGTTTCAACATCCTTAGCAGTTAAATACTATTTGGCGTATTCATACTAAGATGTCTAGCTTAGGTTGTTATTTGTGCTTTCTCTAATAATCTCTTTGGTCCATCATTTTATTTATTTATTTTTTTGGGGTACACATCCTTCTTATTTCAATCATACAGTAACATTTTTCCTATTCCAACTCAATTTTCATATTCATTTTCAATTCCTCAATAAAATTTACAAATTTTGGATCACCAATTTAGGCCTTGCTAATCTTTTCACATGAAACTGATCTTAAACTTCAATGTAACAAATAATACTTCATTTTTCCCCGCATTCAACTAGACATTTTATGCTCTTAATTGCACTAGGTTTTGTAACCTCAATATCTAAATTTATGCTACACCATTATTGAATTTTCTATTCAATACATCATATACAACACTAGCTTTAACGGGAAATACCCATTTGTACATCAAAATCTTCCATTAACTTTATCCATTTCCTTAGTCTCATTTTTAATTCTTCCAAACTCAATAATTACCTCAAACTTTAATGATCTCTATAAATTCCGAAAGGTTTCAGTATAGATGCCATCTCCAAACTTTCAAGCAATCACCATTGTAGCAAGTTTCAATTTTTATATCAAATAATCAACTCATGAGACTTTAATATTTATTTGTCTCCACGCATATGAAATCATTTATTATGATGCATTGGATTTTATCCTAATCTCTTATATAAACATCATTGTATACTACAAAATCTCCAAATCCAAGTGATATAATTATTATTGATGCTATAATTCCTCAAAATTCTGTTTGCATTCACCAGTTATATAATTTACATGTCTTTCTTCAAACATTTTTTTTTGTCAAAAGGGCTAAGATCAGTAAAAATCTATTAACAACTTCTGGTAGTATCCAACATGTAGCTAGTTCTAAAGAACTTTGAAACTTGCATCTATTCCTTGTAGTTTCTCACTTTATTATCACCTCTACTCTCTTTGGGTCTCCTAATATTCCATGTTAAGATATTATACAACCCACATTTTAGTTAATCAAGAAACAATTCACTCTTATTGAACATTCGGATACATTCAATATATCATCTATGATCATAGCCACTGACTAATCCAACTTTGCTTGGATCGTCTTAATCTTTAATACCATAATATAATCGGGGCATTTGCTAACTCCAACAGATATAACCTAAAACTCCTTGTGCCCATGATTTGTTCTCATAATTCTTTAAGTTTCTAATTCCTCAATGAGGTAATATTATCTCATGTCATTTTCAGTTTCCCAATTGACTTCTTTTCTCAAATAATTTTCTCCATTCATTCAATTTCCTCTTATTTCACATTGAATTAATCAAATGCCTATTCATTCGTACTAGTTTCTCCAAAAATTTCAATTTATTTGAAAACTTCACTTTCTGTGTTGGTAACGCATTCCTCAGATCCAATTTGTATCTCCTAATTTCATGAATCCACTCGCGTAATTGGATACTTTACATCAAACCAAATGTATGCACCCTCAGTAACATTTTCTACATCTTTAAGCTTGAGTCTCAGTTAGAATTTGGGCTCCAATATCATTTTTGATTTATTCCTTCCTTGATCATTGTTAAGAATAAATTACTTGGTCTACTTAATCTAATCTGATGAAATTCTTCTCCTAAGAAGATTTCTTATTCCCTATATCAATATTATTCATGTAACTCTTGATAACAAACTAACTTAACTTTGGGGGTTTCCGCTCACTTCTTTCTCATTCTTGCCTAAATCCTATCTTATAAGCATTTCTAACTTTCTCCTTACTACAACATCATTTATCTCTTGTAAAGTCAATTTTGTCTATTTCTTTTCCCATATATATATATCCTCAACCAATTCAGAATTACTGATGCATAATCATTATGAACTTCTGGTCTCAATTCCCCTAATATCTTCTTATACTGAATTATAAACGCTTATCACGATACTCTAATAACCATTTCGGTTCCAAATTCATCCTTTTATGATCATAAAAAATTTATGATTTCATTACATTCTGCTTGTGCACTTTAGTCTCCTCATTTCTACTCATATCCCTATTTTCCTCAATCAATCCACAGCAATATACCTATTCATACCTATATCACATTCAAGGGTACATACACAATTGTGGTGAACCTTTATCTATCATACAGAACTAGATACTATTTCTCATTTCCAAAATACCTATAAACCTTTATTTCCTCACACTCTATCTGATCATCATTTTTCTCAGTGCTTCTAACAGCTCAAACTTTTAAGGATTGCTCATGCATGTGACTCATACTGAGGATCAGTTGCCGCTGTCTGCTATGACATGACTAAAATGCATGTAACTTAACACATAATTAAAAAATGCTCATATAAGATACTAATTCTGGGCTCTGATACCAAATATGTAGCACCCTACTCCCGCAAGACATGTACCCGACATCTTGAGTGATATCCGAGTTCTTGTCCCACGAGGGTGGCATGCTATCGCACTTAATCAATCAAAACTTAGTACAATTTTTTTAATACAATCAAACATATGTGAAGATCGATAATCAATTTGGGCTCACTTTATTTCATAAATATTTTAAATCATAGCAATACAATCATCGAAATTTCAATAGCCATTTAGGCCCCTTACAAATACAACACATTTTAGTCATAATGGCTTTACATTACAACCTAAATCATATACACATTTTACAAAACTTTCGGAATACATAATTTGATACAAAAGTTGCAAAATATACAATTCAGTACAAAAAATAAAGAAATACAATGCAGATGCGAACTGATCCTAACTTCTATCCCTTACTTGTATGCTGTAGGGATACTCCCGTTTGCCTAATAGGGTACTCTTCTGATCTTGAAAAATGTTTGCAAATTTTGGGTGAGTTTTGCGAACTCAGTGAGTGACCATCATCGATGGCTCACCCAGTCACATAGCATATAATTCACATTCACATCATTTCACATTTCACATTCAATACATTAATCATTCATATAATACATATGCAGTGCTCATGAGACCCACTTTCCATTTATTACTTTGTTATGAGCGAGTGCCTAAACTATCCCGTATCTATCGGATACCAGGCTCATTGCTAACTGTCCCTTATCTGATGGGGATATAGGACTCATTTTACATAGCGAGCCTTAGGCTCTTAATTACTTTTGAGCTTGAGGCTCTTTTTCACACTTTGAGCTTTAAGCTCTAATCGGTGGCTTCTCTGGTCACAACTGCCATTATGTTTCATGCATTTATAAAATGGAATGCATCAATTACAATTACATATTCTCATTCACATATCGTCGGACCTTTGTCTGGCATTCAACATTAAAGTTGAGAATCACACATTCATTCATATGCAAATGCACATTCAAAACACATTTATCATTGGATCGTGGTCCGACATTTAACAATCATATTATGTACACTTATTTCATCTCATTCACATACAAGTAACACTTCAATAACCAAATCGAACTTCACAATCATCAGACCTTCATTGTTGGAATCAACAATCGAGACACATTCATTTGATCATTCAATAGTCCATTAATACAAAAATTCAAACAAAACAAACATTAAAATGAGACAATCTAGGTATACTCATAGTACGCTCCTGATTAGCATTAGCTTCCATGATTTGGAAACGTCTGGATGCTAACATTCTATCCTGCATCATCATTATGCAAAACACATATTGCACACACATTATTAATTGCACAATCACATAAACTTTCAGTTTTACACATATGTATATGTGTAATGTATAATGCATGCTCAATAACAATCTTGGGTATATTTTCTAAATTTACATCTTATGCTCATTCTCATTTCATAATTTATATTTTTCTAATTGAACTTAGATTTACACTTCATTTTCACATGATCATTCTAAATTCTCCATTCAATTTTTACCCTTCGTATGGGTCTAGCTTATTCATAAGCTTACACCTCAAGAATACTTGGTTACTCTATATCATAACTCAATTTCTTGTCATCTCTTTTCTAACCTCATATGATCTCATAATATCTAATTCTCATTCATAATTAATCCATTAATACATATTACTCAACTTCTTTGAATCATAGCTACAATCACATGAACATCTTCATTCCCATTATACTCATGCCTTGAGTCCTTTGATATTATCCCTTCATTCACTAAGTTATAACCCTCATTTTCGCTTCAAACATATCATACATTAGTCACATAAACTATGGATCATTCTAGGTTCAATTTAAGACCATTTAAGCCTCAATTAGGGTCACTTGACCGTGAATGTCCGTTAGGCAGACATCTATGTCCATTAAGAGGACCTTTACGGGTCACTTATAGAAACTTGAAACTTTGGCCCTCTAGACAGCAAAATACCTTTTTGTGGTCTTCATAGGAGTTATATATCCTGAAGTGCTATTTACAACCATACCTAAATGACCTCCATCTGAGTTCTACAGAAACATTTATGCCTCTTGCACCAAAGTATGTCCAATTGCTTTCTATGTTTTCCAGATTTCTAACTCTTTACTTACAACATTCACTTTCTCATTCTTAGTCTATCATTTCTAGTTCAATACTCATCCTTTATACATTATTTTAACTCCATTTCAACTTAATATCATCCATAACCAAATTATAGCCTATGATTGATCATAAACACTAATAACAGAACATACATATATATACACATTCATCATCGATTTTTTGCACATATTCAACTTCAGTTCCACTTTCATTCCACTTATAACTATCACCTTGATTTTCACATTTCAAAACATCACATTAATCCCTTTCTTTAACTTTAGACTCATTTTATTTCATCACAAAAACACCCAATTAGATTCACATTAATTCATCAAGAAAATAGAACAAAACTAATTATGTATCCAGTTTTTTTGCACTTTTTCCTACCCTCAATACTCAACTTCAAGTCAAAATTATAAACTCTTAATGACAGACTTTGAATTAGATTTCTTCATAAGAAATGTAGAAATATGTCTCTACTTTAATCAGAACTAAGAATCATCACATTTGGATAACTACAGAAAAAGTTATGGCTATAACACAGAAGCATATTAGTGGAAGTGTTTCTGCAAACATTTTCCAGATTTCAAAACTTCCAACGTTTTACATCAAATTCATCTTATACCTAGATTATCTCTTCCATTTCATTTCCTCATCATTCTCTATCCAATTCAACTCAATATATCAATCATAAACAAATCATGATCAATATTTGATCATTAACCAAAAACAGGACTTATTCATGCACTTATACATCAATTATCAACTACATCTCATCATTCATAAATTCTTATTCTTTCTCCATAACATATCTCTTTCCTAAGTTCATTATTTCAAGTTGATAATCACTTCATGTATACTTCAAGTTTAGCTCAACATCATCTATATACAAATCAAAATTCCATGCTTGATCATAAATACCCAAAATAGAACACAAACAGACGCATTCATCCATCAATTTTCTACACTCATTTCTTACCCCATTATGAAGCTCATTCAACCTCACAACATCTATATAAATCGTTAATCATCAATAAAAGCAAGAAATTTACATATTCTTCATCATTCACGACACACACATAAATAAAACACAATTTCATTTCATTAACCTCTAACTCTCATCATAAATGTTTCCTTTAACAAAACCCATGATATTTGACAAGATACTTACTTGATTTAGCTTCCAATTCTTCAAAACCTTCAATAATCTCCAAGAACCCTATCCTCCAAGCATCCTACGATTATCAAATTTTAGGGTAGAATAGGTTAGGTTCCTTTAAAAACAAGAAGAAGGTAGCAAAGTATTTAAGTGGATAGTGATGGAAGAGGGCAAGGTTCAACTTTGAGGCTTGGATAAGTGACTGTCTTTATTAAGGAGAGGAAGATGAAGAAAATGAAGAAGATAGAGATGAGAGGATAAAACACCCGATATCTAGTTTACCCGGTACACCAAAATAGATCAGTACTTAAAACTGATGTCAATAAAATCAGGACAGTGAATAATAATTTTTAGTGACATCAAATTAATGATGTATGACATTTTTTGATGGTCACAGGAAATTATACGAGCAGATGATTAATAACCAATACAAGGATGGCATTTTTGAAAATAAGTGTACATGAGGCATATAAAAGGAGCTAGTTGGAGAATAAGACAAAAACATTGTCTTCTTCTCCTCCCTCTCTCACGAAAGCCTCCATGGGAGCTCCTCTCAAGCTTTTTCAACTTTTGTAGGAAGATAGGGAAGGAGAACCAAGGCATTTAGTTAGTATAAAAAAGTAAGCCTCCATTCCAATACTTAGATCTTTTGATTAAAGCTTAGTTTTTCTCTTCTTTTGTGAAACCCACTTGATGGAAGTTATGGGTTTGATGATTTGGATGATGGGTTTTTGTTCTTGGATGTCAAATGACACTTTAACATGAAGAAATTTCGTTTTTATGGTGATTTGAGGGCTAAATCAAAACTTAGGGTTTTGAAGGTTAAGCTGTCAATGGAGACAGATTCGTAGATACTCTTTGTGCTTTTTTTAGCTATTTATTGTGTGAATCTGGAGAAACTCAAAACATAGAAGTTGTATATCCAGATGTCAACTGTCTCCCTTATTTTTTTCACGATTTTAGGGTGAGCTTAACAAATGTAAGATGCCCCGAATTGACACTAGTTCAGAATACCAGCGGGATTGAAACGAGAACTGAAAGTTAATTGTTTGAAGACCTTAGAGTTAGAATTGGATGATGAGTTCTTCTTACGAAATCCTTGGAAATGTTTCATCTAAGTTCTTTATAAAGAAAACTTTAATTTGATGAGTATTCTGTTAGATATGGCTGAAAAAGTGAAGGATGTTGCTAACGTTAGTGACACAGAAAAGAACAGAAACAGGACAGGATAATAAAAATCACAATAAATCCAATTTACATCAATTTTGAGATGTCTTTGAATATGTGATAGCCATATGAGTCTATTGAAAATGATGTTTTGAATCGCCTTAATTGGATGAGAAATGAATAAGTTATAAGGTTTTGAGACAGGAAGGGCCAACTCACGACTGCATGTTAAAGCTGATTGTAAATGGGAGATTTGGATTTCCTTACTGACCGAATCAGAACATAGTCATAAAAGAAAAATTGTGAGTTCATGTGTTAGCTAGAGGTCTGGAAAGTTTAAAAAACATTGGACCTATGTATAAAATGTTATGCCATTACGAATGGGACTTATGCAGTTTTTTTATGATATGTGTTAAGAAATGAGGTTTTGTAAGAATGATTAATATGGGTATATGTAATTTTATGCATGTTACCCAATAGCTTGTGAAAGCAGACAAAGAATAGGACTAGAAGTCGTACCTAGTTCTTCTCAAGTTCAAGAAAATTATAAAAGAGATCAGAACCATTGCGATAGTTGAGGTGAGTATAATCATGCTACTATACTTGTGTAGTAATCCTTTTCTTTTATCTCGCGGCTTGTTGAATTGTTCTCGAATCCATATGACTTATTTGATATATGACTCCATGTAGTTGAGTCTAGCATATTGTATGCCAGATTGACCAGATGATATTCAGATTCTTTGCATCTTTTGGTCCCCTGATTATGTTGAACCTATGAATTGCGACTCTTTGATGAATCATGTTTTTCTTGTTAGCCATGATGGATGAGTTTACAGAATACTTAGATGATAGGGTATATTATCAGACTATGTGCACATAGGTAACCCGCCAGTGATGGGTTAGATCCGGGTCCTACCTAGAGAGGGCAGGCCTCCAGGGGCAAGGTTAGGCCAACCTTGTCTAGAATCAGAAAAGGGGAGATATGCCATACTAGCATGCCTCTGTCTCTTCCTAAGAAATTCAAAAAATTAGAACTTAGAAATGAGAAAGCTCAGAATTAGGAATCCTATAGAAACCAGAACTTAGAAAGAACCCAGAATTTAGAAAAGAACCCAGAACCCAGAAAAGAATTCAGAAACCAGATTCATGTTTTCTTTGAACAATTCATATGAGCTTTATTATTGATACTTATGTGATTGCCGCATTGGATATTACTACCTGTTCATTTATTGATCATTTATTATTGCTCAGAATGCCACAGACCATTCTTGTGAAGCTAGCCTTATGTTACCTAGCCTCACAAGCATGGTAGTATGTTTATATCTCATTGAGTCGCGTTGTACACTCACCCCTCACTATCATAATTTCATGAGATTAGCAGATCATACAATAGAGAAATCCAGGCCTTTTGAGACTCTCTTGGATAAGTATATAAGTAATGTTTTTGGCATGATGTTAAGTGCAGATGCTTATAGCTGCTCCATGGTTTTTCATAATCATATGCATATAAAACATGTATGGATAAGCTATGTTATTGAGAATGATGTCGGTTGATGATATGAGATGATCATAAATTGGCTGGTTATAAGTAGATAATGTATGTGAGACTTGAAGATTTGGATCCTTACTGCTTACAACCTATTAAACAGGTATAAGGATTAATCAGACAAATAAATGGGTCCTACCATATTTTTAGTAGAATATAGAAAAGTTCGGCTTACTACGAGTTTTGGTAGCATTAAGCCTACCCATTCCCTAGTGCCAATATGGCCCAAAAAAAGCAGGTCGTGTCAAATTCTATCTCTAAGAGTCTCAAAATTTGTCATGAAGTTGAGAACTGGGTGCAGTACATTGGAAAATGAATGTAAAATTTGTGTTCTGACTTTGGGAGAAAATCACTATTAATTTAGATAGATTTTGGCAAAGTATCTTATTGGAAGTTGTAGATGATCTTTCCAGATTTCCAACGATATAAAGTTTGTAAGTTTTGGATATCGTAGTAGGAAGTTATGATCATTTGAAGTTTGTGTTGCTGCATAGGGTGAACTTTCGAGACAACTACATTGATTTAAAATTTAGCCCCTTATAGAGGCAAAAATCGTTTATGAGGTCTCCATGAGGTTGTAGGTCTAGAAGTCTTCTTTAAAACGGTCCAAGAATAACCTTAATATGATATTTGTAGAGTTTGTAGAGAAGTTATGCCCTTTTTACTACTTAGTCTTAGTTTGATCAACTTCATCTTAGTATGACGTCAGCTTCGTCTTATTATGACGTCAGGATCGTCTTAATTTGACTTCTGAATCGTCTCAGTTTGACCAATTTCATCTTAGTATGACGTTAGCATCATCTTAGTATGATATCAGCATCGTCTTCGTCTTAGTTTGACTTCTACTTCGTCTTAGTTTGACCATCTTCATCTTAGTATGACGCCAGCATCGTCTTAGTATGACGTCAGCATCGTCTTAGTTTGAATTTCGCTTCGTCTTAGTTTGACCTTTTTCTTTATTCTTCTGTTAAATTTTTTGCCCTTTTACAGGTCGCTTCTCACTTCAAGTCCTTCATAAAATTTGTAGATCTTGAACTTCTCTTTCCAACCATCTAAAGAACACGTTAATTTGATATCTATAGGGAAAGTTATGGCAATTTTTCCAACCTTGTATTTTCTGATGATGTCATCTTCATCTCAAAATGACATCATATCGTTTGGTCCTATTTTTCTTCCCTCAGATGATAGAATTTATTTTTGAAGCCTTCATAAAAGTTTTATATATTGAAGTCCTCTTTCCAACCATCTAAATAACACCCTAATCAGATATCCTTAGGGAAAGTTATGGCAATTTTCCCAACCTTGTATCATCTGATGATGTCATCTTTGTCTCAAAATAATGTTATATTGTCTGTTCCTATTTTTGGACCTTCATATGATAGAATTTGCTTCCTAGGTCTGTATGAAAGTTGTATAGGTTGACGTTCTCTTTTAAAAAATGCAAAGAACACTCTAATCTGATATCCATAGTGAAGGTTATGCTAATTGTCCCAAGATAGGTTCAATATGATTGAGGAAAAAGCCATGTTTGATTCTTTTGGCCATAATTTCATCTATAGACACCCGAATTACTTGATTCTTGAACCAATGGACTCGTATGATATTTATATATTTCCAAAAAAAATCATAGCAATATGAAATGAATTGAGAAATATTGCGTGAAAAACATAGGACGGGTATAGTGAGTGTGCTCTTGAATATTATTAACTGGTTATCCCACTAAACATACTTCAGTATTTGGATGATTTCTAGATCAGTGGAGCTCCAAATGAGATGATTTCTATTTGTGGTAAACTAGAGACATAGAGATACAAAGTATCTCAAGCAAGTGAATTATAATTCAATCCCTAAGACTTTCAAGTTTTGGATGGAAGTTGTGCATAGTATACTGTTTTGGACAAGAGCAGTCTAAAAATGTTTGAAGTATATCTTTTGAATCACTAAACCAAATTGAATGATTTTGGTGTCATTAGAAACTTAAGACAACAAGGAACATTTTCTAGAAGGAATTGTTATGTCAGAATATTCAAGGATATTTTTGGCAAGACACTTAAGTTCAAAAGAACATAAGCCCATAAGGATGGATAAAATGGACTTTTTGGACTCATTAAGGGCATAATTGGAAGAAGTTTTGTCTTGCATTTTAAGAAGGGAGAGGAAAAAAATTGAAGGATTCGAGAAGAAGGAAAATTGGAGGATTGGAGAAGAAATAAGAGAGAGAAACATGAAAAAGAATAAAAGACAAAAAGAAGAGAAAACAAGCTATGGGTTTTTAATTTCCTTAGCCCTCAAGAGAGATTTTGAGGTTGATCAAGAAAGGAAACAAGAAGGGGAAGAGAAGAGCTTCCTTTTGAGATAAGGATCCCTTCATTTGGTGAAGAATGAAGGTAAGATCATTTTGAAACTTTTGGACTTTTTAAAGGATTTTAGTTCTTAGAGTTTAGAAAATGTTTGATTTTAAGTATTTTAGAACCAATTTTAGTGTTTATGTTTTGAGGGATTTTCAATTGAAAACCCTATTGAGTGAGATTTTTGTTATTGTATATAGGGATCAAGAGAGACAAGAGGATCAAGAGAAGAAGAATTTTGAGCAAGTCAAGGTGGGTTCATGTTTATAATAGAGTAACTAAGCTGTTACTGTTTTCTTTAAATCAAAGAAGTTTTTTATTTTATTTGCATCATATGTGCTGCATTATTGTTCATGAATAATTTGTGAAATCTGCTATATGTTTGTTACATGATTTGGGTGATGTTTTTCAAAAGGAAAAGACCACGAAAGTGATATCTTTGAAAAGATGCATGTTTATGAAATCATATTTTCAAGAATGGTTTTCAAGATATACGTCAAGTATATGAAAAAGCAAGTTTACAAAAAATGCCATTTTGGAATTCATGTGTTATGTAGGTTTGTGGTAGTCCCTCAAGAACCGTCACGTGCACGTTGACCTAAGAATAGGCTTCTCCCGCCTACCTGCTAGTGGCATGGAGCTCCTCCAAGGACTCCCTTAAGAATTTACGACTACACAGGACTATTATATGGAAATGTGTAGTGCGTCATGTTTTCGGACTTGCCCAAACCATTCTGATGTGTTTATATGTTCATGATATGTTTGATCAAGTTTGATGCATTCATGTATTTTAACTTATGGATTTTGGGCTGAAAGCTCATGAAACATATGATTTATAAACACAATGAAAAATTTTTATGACAAGTAAAAAAAATTTCAAGGTTTTTGCTTACTTTCTGTTATAAACTGTAACGCACGAGCTTTCAAGCTCATCCCCCTTCCTGTTCCATCCTCAGGTTATAGCTAGGAGATCAAGTGATCAAGAGCCTAAAGGAATTGCTTCATTTGCTATTTTATATTTTTGTAATAAGCCAGTGATGTGGCTTTTGATATGTAGATAAAGTATTTCAAACTTTGTTGCTTTAAGAAATGAAATGAGTATTTGAAGTAGTTCAATTATGTTTACATTGTTTCCCTCGTAATATGGAGTTAAACTAATAAGTTTGTTTTGATGTGTGACTGTTGTCGGCCCGCCACCCTTATGGGGTGATGCCTAATAAGGGTTCATGGAAATAACCCTACAAGGTAATATGCACGCTCAAGTTAAGTA
>JANIHZ010000005.1:56394673-56409803 GCA_027478365.1 Erythroxylum rufum | reverse complement strand
CATTCCTTCATCTTAACCAACCATCATAATTATAATGATTATATCCATTCTCATTCCTCACTATATTCATTCTTATTGCCCTCTGTGAACCAAGCCCCCCCTTATCTATAAAAATTGGTTTCTTAAAAAACCAATCCACTAAGAGATCAATATGATCAAGCAAATTAGATTAATAGAACTACTTGGTCCATTAAGAGTCATAGCAAACAGATAAAATTGAATTATTAATAAATGATAAGAAATTTTATTTAACTTAATAAAGACAATAACATAATTCTTTTAAAAGCTTCAAGTTGTATCAAACAAATACTAAATCAATTAATCTCTTATGTTACAATCTTCTTTTTTTGAATGCATATACTTAAATATGCTTCAATTCTTTTCACACCTAGTTACACTCACATATTGGCTAAGAATTGAATTGAAAACCTTTGCAATTTTGGACCATCACTTATAAATTGGTCCCATTATAAAACTATAAGACAGTAAAAGTGATCTTATAAATAAAATGAAGTGATGATTATTTTTAAAAAAGTATTGTACGTGAAGAAATATATACCTTGACTAAGTTTGTCTTTTTAACGTATTGCAATTAAGAAGAAATATATACCTTGACGAAGTTTGTCTCTTTAATGTATTGCAATAGTAATTCCAAAGTCACCACCCATATCCTTATATGCCTTTATTTGTGAGCTAAGAAGATCTTGTATTATGTCATTTCAAATAATTATTTATGATGATTAAAAGTATTCCCTAGTTAATTTCAACTTTCTTTATGAAATTTGGTCTATAATAAACCCTCAAATTCATAAATTCATCCTCAATAAACAATAGAAAGTAAAGTTATTTTTCTTACCTCTCATTAATAATTGTAAGATAAGGTATGTATAAAGAACGCCTATTTTTCATATTACCCTTGTTTGTTTCCTTTACCTCTTCCATAACATTATAAAAGTAACTCATGGTCAACTTCTCATCACTATTAGCCAGACCAAGTACTCTCATAAAAGGCTCATAAACCTTTATCACAAACTAACATTGGGACCAAAATTCATAATCTTCAAGTATAATCCTAGAACCTTTATGTTAACATTGGACATGACATGTTAAGATGCAACTGACTTATCAATTGTAAATATTTATCTTAACTCCTTCTTTAATTGATTAAAACACTAAAGTGATAAGAAATTAGTTGCAAATCTTATAATAGAAAGATAATAGAAATTCTTATTATTTGTGACATCTTTTCTCATAAAATTCAGAACCTATAATTGGTCATTTTTCTTACTAACAATTACATAAGGTGTTTAATACTTCTTATATTTTTCAGCTTCAGGTTAATATAACGTGTAGCATAAGAAGTTTAATAGAAAGAATTTTATATGCTTACCAATTTCTTCCCAATTGCTTTATAAGTAGCATAATTGTTAATGATGAACTGTTTAATATTTTTTCCCTAATTTTAGTAACAACATAAGGCTTAACGTATCAATTGACTTTAAAAATATCATCCCCTTAATAAAAGAAACGTAAAAATTTGTAATGGATGCATATTTCCTATTTGTCCAATCATCATACATGATTGAACACTCATAAGTTGCTTAGGTCCTTCTTTTTTCACTTAAATAACTTTTTATTTCACTAATAGAGTTGCTTAAAAGATCACCCTTATAATCATCTATTGAAGGAGCTTTAAATCCTAGACCAATAAAAGATATAACTATAGGTTGATAATACTATAAGATTGGGCAATATTGAATGACACACCTGTATCATGCCACTATCTAGCCATTGTCATTTTCACATTATGAATTGTTTTTTTTTTCCAATACTTGTTTGTAAAGCAAAATAGATAAGTACTTATCTTCTTCTTTTTCTCATATCGATTGTAGCAATCCCTTATTCGTAGGTAGGAATACTACTTCCAGTATTGTTAGTATTATCCTCGCTAATGCAAAATGAGCTTCCGCTTCCACTTTTATAGTTCAGTCTTTGCTTTCTTTTTTCTCATTTTTATAATTTATAGAGTTTTTAATCTTTTATTTTACATCATGACTAACTTTCTTGCAAGGTTCCATATCACCTTTAATCTCAACTAAATTTTTCGTTAACTTGTTGATTCATCCAACTTTCAAATATTTTTCATATAAAATAAGGTTCTTTATAATAGAAACCAATATTACATAAACTCATGCTAGATCATCAAATCTTCCTGAAGAGGTTAATATTTCAAGAGTACTTGAACTTCTTTTCGTTTATCTATAAAAACAAATATAAATATAATTTAAAAATGATATTTTCATATCAAAATAAAAGTTTTTGCAGATGAAAATAAATTTACTCAAAGAATATTGATCATAGTCATTCTTAAAGCCAAATTTTTTCTCCTTCTAATTAAAGATTGTGAAACGTGCTTTTGTTTTTGTTTTTTAATTGCTTTAACACTTTACATATGGTACTGAGGCCCAATAATTAGTTAAACTTTGACAATTAAAGTTTTTATGTAGTAATCCCTTGAGTGAGAGAGTTCAACAGAAATTGGTAAGAAGTTGTGTAGTAAGTTACAAACAATGTTTAAATTAGATCAACATTAGCATTTATCTCAACAAAATGGCAATCAATAGCATTATTAATAAGGCCATTACTACTAACTTATGATCATATTAAAGTAGTATTATTACAATAAAATTGAGAAATCAAACATTACAAGTTAGTTTTTATGCCTCTATGTCACCCAGAAGGTTTTTTTCTTTCAAATACTGGAATAAAATAATACGAAAATATTTATCAATTTTCTATTGCATTTATAGAACTAATATGCCTTAAAAACTAATTGTTCTTCATTATGTGTATTGAAAGTTTGAAGAATTATGATAATTATTTTAGCTTAGTTCTCATATTTTTATTTTTTATTATTTACCATTTTTTGTCAGTATGACGTGTACTGATCGAAATGGTAGATACTCAAATCTTTAGGAATGTTAATTCATTTTATTAATAATAGCTTTTAACAACACAGAAGAGTTAAAAAATTTAACTTTAAAGAAAATTTTCAGAATTTAAAAATACAAGAATTTGTTTTGAAAACGGACAAATTGGATATTCTAAAATAAATGCGGACTTAAGTTAATTCCTTAAAAGGTTGTTACTAGAGATTCAAACAAGAATTTTTACATACTGTTAAAACAAACAAACAAGTTTTTCACCTCCAAAATTAATGGAGATACCTTAGCCACCGTTCCACATTCGACCCACCTTCTCTCTGATTGTAAAAACCCAAAATGCCCTCCATTCATAACACCCCTTCCTTCAATTCTCAACCCTATTCAAGTCTTTTCAAGTTCTCGAATCCTAAAAATCTCCACTTTTCTCTTCTAAAAATTAGATGAAATGAAATGTCCTTTATGCTTTCGGACCCATTGTTCCGGAGGCACACAATCGGGTCTCCCGAGTCAATCTTCACCCTCCATCCCAAGATCCAACGGCTGTAATCAATCTGCGTAGTGGTTACCCGATTACCATCTCTGGGTGGTTTTTATCATAAACCCTAGCCCCCACGATACTCAGATCAGATGTACAACCTTATGCCATAGGTACACTACACACACCTAGCTCTGTCTGGCTGTGTCTCCCCTCTTAATATCATCGATACAACAACAAGATTTACGTGACTAAACCTTAATTCTGTGATCTCCGAGAGAGATGAAAACTTCGGTTTCTCTCTCTTCGTGAAGATGCATAAAACCAGATCCTAATCTTTTTGTTCAAATCTTTTTGGGTGTGTTTTCCTGGTACATGACAATTGTAGACAGAGGTTTGTTGACGATGTTGTTTTGGGATTATAGTTTTCAGTTTATTTAGCTGGGTCTGGTTTAAGTGGGTCGGAGTTCATTCCTACAACACACTCACTTGTTGTCGTTTCGATTCATTCCTAGGAATGGCAAGTTAATGTTTAAGTTGTTATGAGCAGAGTGTGTGTTAGAGGAATCGAGGTCTTGGAAATTCAAACGCTTAACTCGTGAATCCAGCCAGTCGAATCGAGTTGTGACTCAGAGACTTAGTGAGCCGTGCATAACGAAGATCGGTAAGCGGGTTAAGTTTAAAAGTGACGGGACGGAGAAAATGCCCACTGTGGGGATGCGCCGAACGACAAGGGTGTTTGGAGTCGTAAAGGGTGTTGACGGAGCTCGGGTGTTGCGTTCCGGCCGACGACTGTTTCCGGAATCCGGTGACAGCAAGCTTCGGAGGGCTAGTGACGGCGATGACTGGTTTCACAACGAAAGCAAGAAAAGCAACAACAACTTCACTATTAACAAGAAGAACCACCATAACAATAATGCTTTCAAGTCCAAGGAAAATGGTTGGGTTCATGATACTAGAACGAAGCACCAACTTGTTCATGCTAGTGTTCTTCAAAGGCCCAGTAAAGTAAAGATCGAGACTTCTGGAAAAAACTTATGTGATGCTACAAAGAAGTTTGGTAATGTTTACAGTAGAAAAAGGAAGAGATTGGGCTTGGTAAAGCAAGAAACTTTGGGGGATAAAATGTATGGAATTCGGTTTTCACGTAGGCAGAGAATAAATAAACAAGACTCTGAGGGGTGTTTAGTGGGTCTTCACTCTTCTCCTGTGTTCGGTGCTGTCTGTGAGGGTGGTTGTGATAGTAAATTAGCTTATTTTTTACATTCAGTTCTGAGGTACATGAGCAGAGCTAGCTTGAGGGTCTCTGAACTTGCGAGTTTCTTATTCTCTGAGCCGGTTTGTGGTGCTTTTGCTTCAGCTGGCATTCGTTTCTTGCAGGTACCGATTCTTGTTTTAATATGACATCTAGTTTTAGTTTCAGCCGGTATCTAGATTACAAGGAGGGCCCTGTTTTTATCTGATTGTGGGTATTCGGACTGAGAGTTGGAGAACTAGTTTCAATTGATATGCTCAAGTGCCTTTCGTCTTCCGCCCGATAGAAAGTAGAAAGCTTCCCAAGGTTTCTGATTTTGAATTTTGGTTTTGAATCAAATCCCTTCCACGTTTTTTCCAAGTGCTAACTTTTGGTAAGTTTTTTGAACAAATATAAACGAGCGACCGACTGTAGAAAATTTTCAATTCTCACAAATTAAGCTTAGTCCTATTTTAAATTATTTTTAGGACTACATTCATTCTTAGAAAAAGGGAAAGACTGTCTAAATTCTAATTAGATATTCATTAAATTAACTTTATGTTCTTTTTCTTTCAATTTTCTTCCAGGGTTGTTCTTTGCACACAAGAGGAACTTGCAAGTTTTATGGCGCCTGGTATCTCGCCCCATTGTTTTCTGTGGACTTCCCAGCAATTCCTTCGTATTTCATCTACATGCACCTTAGTTTTTTTTCTAGCTTTAGGGTTCTCTCACTCATACCTGTAAATAACTCACTGGACACCGACACTTCTGACGAATTTATAAAGGAAAGTGAAGTAGACCAATCATGCATTCCCATGATGACAGAGATCTTTGAGGCCAAAGGTCTGGTTAACGAAGTTGACAATTTAGTTAACAAGGCACTATTGCACCCTGATATTAGATCATCCAAATTAGCTGGGCGAAACAATCAATACAGAAATGGCTTAAATTCTCGTGGTATTCAAAAAAGGAGGAGCTCGCTCAGGAGGAGGAGAACCAGGAATCCTTGCATTGCTGGTGTTCACAAGGCTAAGGGCACTTTAGTTTCTGATCTCATTAGCAGTCGTAAACATGGCATCCCCTTCTCTTCTGTAGTATCTAGGAATAAGTTTAGGGATTCAGTGCATTGCAGCTCTGCCTCAAACCATAACGAGGTGACTTCAACTACGGTTGGAATGAAGGATAAGATGGACATATCTAGCTGCTCTGCAAACGTCTTGGTTGTTGAATGTGATAGATGTTTTAGGATACAAGCAGCCACTGTGATGTTAGAACTCTCTGATTCAGGAGAGTGGATTCTAGTGGTTAAGAAAAATGGATCTACTAGATACACTCATTCGGCACAAAGGATTATGAGGCCTTCTTCTGCCAACCGGATAACTCATGATGTAATATGGACAGGGGATGAAAATTGGAAGCTAGAGTTTCCTAACCGGAAGGACTGGTTCATTTTCAAGGATCTATATAAGGAGTGTTCTGATCGCAATACGCTAGCTTCCAGTTCTAAAGCCATCCCTGTGCCAGGAGTGCATGAGGTGTTGGATTACCAGGAAATTAGCGATGTTCCCTTCACCAGACCCGATGTGTATATTTCCTTGAATGTAGATGAGGTGGCTAGAGCTATGTCAAAGACAACTGCAAATTATGACATGGACTCAGAAGATGAGGAATGGCTGAAGAAGTTCAATAGTGAATTTTTGGCTGAAACTGATTGCCACGAGAGACTTTCAGAAGATGGTTTTGAGTTGATGATTGATGCTTTTGAGAAGGCTTTGTTTTGCTGTCCAGATGATTTAGCTGATGATGGAGCAGGTTTAAAACATTGTATGGAGCTGGGTAAAAGGGAGGTTGTTCTAGCTGTATATGGTTATTGGACAAGAAAACGGAAACAGAAACGGACAGCACTTCTTAGGGTTTTCCAGGTAAAAGGTTTGCCGTGTTATAGATATATGATAATGAAAGAATCTTTTTGATGTAGGTTTTTTTTTTTTTGGTGCATTAGTGTTGAGAGAGTTGTTTATTGTGTTGATGTCTTGTTTCTAGTCGAGAATACAATTAGGATGAATTTTACACTAGATAATTGATTCCTCTGTATTAACGATTTAGTTTCATTCTCCTGTAATTTATTATTTGTCTCTCCTTTGTTTTTTCATCGGTAACAAAAACAGTTTGTTAAGAAAGAAAAGTGATACAAAAAAGTTCCAGTCATAGAGGTTACAAGTAAATCATGAGGCTTAGACCTCTGTCTGACCTGTCTCCTTTCATTTTACAACCTAACTATGGACATCTTATTTGTGTGCTTCATGGAATGTACTCTTTGGACCTAGTTCTGTGATGATTTGTGATGTTATCTTACCTAGCCAACAGAGAACGAATGATCCTCACTTCAATTCTAATTAAATTATCATTATCTATATGTATGTGCGTGTGTGTATGTGTATATTAAACAGGATTTATTTCCTAATTTGGGTGTATGGGCATTGAGACTATTGTTTGTTTCATCTGGCTGCTCTTGATATTCAAGCAATTAGTTTATACACTTGTGTGTGCAATACTTGTCATAACAGGGACAACATACAAAAAAAGCTCCCCTAATTCCAAAGCCTGTTCTGCGTAAAAGGAGGTCATTCAAACGCCAATCCAGCCAACATGGAAGAGGCAAGCAACCAGTGTTGCAAGGTAAATGCCTCCTCTTTTTTTTGGGATATGATATGTTTGCTTCCTAGATCAAGTCCATTTTGGGTGATCTTGAGATTATTTTCTGGAATAAAAGTAGAAAAAATTTAATATATCATCTCATGTTTTACTACAGTGATAACTGAACATGATGAACAAAGTGGTATAATCAAAGTTGAAGAAGCTAAGCTCGCAGCAAAAAGATCTTTGGAGTTGGCCACTGACAAACGAAGAGAGGCTCAGTTACTGATGCAGAATGCTGATTTGGCTACATACAAGGCTGTAATGGCACTTAGAATTGCTGAAGCTGCTTCTGTTGTGAATTCTTTAGAAGCCGTTGACTTCTTTGATTGATGGTTTCTGTTCTTTCTAACGCCAGCTGAGATGTCATCCTGCAGTCACAAAGTTGGAGCTGTTTTTGGCCATCAGTTAATTGTATTTTTGTACAGATTCCACCGATTGTATGTATGTTAATGTATTATTATTATAACCTCCCGTTTTCCCTTTCTTTTTCTTAAATCTTTTGTTTCTTCATTCCCTTGGTAAGAAATCGAAAAATACAGGCAATTTGTGTTCAATCGCATCTCATAAACTTCTAGGAGCAAGAGGTGTTTGTACTCGAAATTGGTTCTTATAGTTCCTTCCACTTAGCCTCAAGTAGCCCGTGACCAATAACGTATATGATCTTGAACGAAGGCGGCGAGCGTTATCTATGAAAATTGGTGTTGAATGGTCAAGCTTTAATTTAAAATGAGAGATCGTAACTCATCTTGATCTAATCTTTTTCATTCGAACGAGAAGTTCAAAACAAGTGAGGAGAAATTCGTAGGCCAAGATAAATCAACTTTCCATGAGGGCAACTTGCTGGCAGAACTCGCTAAATAGAATGTCAGATATTGAAGAAATTTTAAGTTGATAGTTGAACAAGATCTTTAACAAGAGACAAACAAAAGAGTTCCCCGCTGAAGACATTCCACGAGATAATTTTTGCAAAGCTTGAAGTAGACGATATTAACAAAATACTGCCTGGAAAAGTTTTGAGCAGAGTTCAAGAACAAATAGATAAAAGGACTACCTCATCACCTTTGAGTTAGCAGTAGCCAACTCCTACTTATCACCATTTTTCACTGGAGCATTTGCCAACTCCGTAATTTCCTTCTTGCCCTTTATCAGAATCCTCTTCTTGGAGTTGAAGTCTAGCCAGTCCAAGTCCTCAGCAATGCCCATGTAGCCATATAGAAGGTCCTCTACCAACTTGTCTTGCTGCTGTCCTACTTCCAAACTCTTGCTGCTTCGACTGCCACTGGATGCTTCTTGCTCAAAGTCCTCTCTCCCATGTTTATGGTCAGCAAAATACCTGTGAAGCCTCTCTGCATTTTCAAGCCCAGTGAAAGTTCCCAAAAACTTTACCAGCACAACACTTTGGTCAGCAGGTTTCCCTAGACAAACCTTGATTTTTACCCCAATAACAACTTTACCTATTTGTCATGGGAAAACAAAGAATAAGATTCATAATTAAACAAAATTCAGTCTCACCTCATAGAGATTCCAAAACATTCAATTATCCTTCAAAACATTTGGTTCACATTGATAACTATTTTATTCAATGGTAAATTTCTAATTGGTCCTTAAAGTCAGAAGTATATAACATGCATTTCCTGATAGAATTCACTTTTACCACCAGTCCAAGTAAGAAATTGAGCTTGCACTTAGCACCTTACCTCTAATAAAAGACTCAACCTCTTCAATGGGCACAACCTTCTGTAGTTCTGGAATATTGTTTGACATAGAAATGTTGTGAATGATGAACACTGGAGGCCAGAGAATCAAATTCTCCTTCTGAACCAAAGCTTCTGCACGACTTAAAACATCAGGAGCCCATGTTATAGTGTTAAGAGGAACATAACTATTCCACCCCATCAGAATACATATTGCTTTGTGAAGGCCCAAGTGCTGCACCCGCAAGCCAGCCTTGGGAGACATAAAGGCATGTGTAACCAAGCGTCGAGTGCCCATGAACTCCTTTGATGAGCTGTCAGAAAAAGAGCGTGATATGTCAAAAAGAGCAACAGGCATTAAAATAACTTTGTGAAGCTGGGATATACATTAATCACTAAAACACTCCAATGAGATAATCCTCCTTAAAAACATTGTCCAGATTGGTCTCTTAAGAATACCAACGTTCAGAACATGAATCCTAAGCACTATCTCCAAAAACAAAGTAGAATCATGACAAATACCATGTAAATAACCCTGGGAGGGATGTGCCCTTCAGAAGAACTTAGACTAACAAGATAATCTCTCACTTTCATGGTCAATATCTATCCTTTAGGTTAAAAATGAGACATAAGGGGCAGAAATCAGTAAAAAGCTTCGTCAGCATGAAAAAGAATAATAAAAGTACAAGTTAGGGAGTTGCCAAATATCTTCATAGACAAAAGAACATAACAAGAAACCTCCACATTCTATCCAAAAGTCATGCCCACTCCAGCGGATGCTTTGATGACCAAAATTAAGTCCATAAGTTTAGGAGATTGATGACAGCAAACACAATCCGATTATATGATTCATAAAAATGAATTTATAAGAAAAGGCCTAAACATTGCCTTGACCACTGAAACAATTTGAAAGTTGCAGAATCAAGAACTATTAACATGTTCATTGTGAAACCTTGTCCTAAACTCATATATAACAGAATATCCTAATTTGGCTAATTGGAACTTCTAGCCATACTAATTGAACCGTCCACAAATGAAGTTCCCATCCAGACAAGCTGTAAATATATATTTCTTCATTTGCTTCTCCCAACAACAAACCAAATATCATCTTCCTTCCCATTTCTTGAATAGGAGATACAAATGCAGTTTTAGAGCCTGTTTCCCAAGAAATTTTTCTTGACCAAAGTTCAGTGGCTTGCTAAAATATATTAAAGTTAATTGAGTCATAATTCTGTCCAGGCATCATTCTCACGGTAGAAAACAGTAATATCACCCAGATGCAGAAGTTGCAGAATTGAATCACTAGAATAAGCCCCCGTCGTCCATATCTAACAACAGCAACACCAAAGAAGACACTCATTTGTTCCCTACAAATACAAGACTAAAGTACAAACTGCATATTAGCATTTCATATTGGTAGCAATAATTCGTATCACAACAGAATCTTATAAGTGCTTATAACTAGTATGGTCGAACTAGAATAAACACATCGATGTAGATGCCTAAACTACTTCACCTTAGCATTTAACTTCTATTTCTTGGAGTTACAAAACTATGACCTCATATAATTCCTTTAATGTAATTGTCTTCAGACAATACATTTTGAAAAGCTCTCAATCAACTGATGAATGGGAGTTGACTAAAAGCTCGTGCCCCAGTAAATAGACTTCACACCACAAAATAGATCTCCAAAAATCAGTAACCAACTAAATACTAATATGTATAAATTATTCACGTCACTGAAACTACATGAAAAAATTCCAGCATTGAATCCTAACAGCAAGTGTTAACTTGGCACATGCTGCCTAATTCCCACTACAAGAAAACTTTTGAAGCTAAACAACAAATATGTTGTGCACTTGTGAACTGTATACCATAGGAAAGAAAACAGACCTTCCACACACAATGCAGAACAGGCCACCTGCTTTTCCTTGCGATCTATATCTTCTTTTGACAGTAGAGCTCCAATTTAACTTCTTAGAGTACATTAAGCATGCTTCATCAACCTTTTGTTTAAATTCTTCTGAATCCTCATCCAGGTCAGGATCTATACAATTCATCAAATCTTCAGGCATGGCATCATCATTTTCATGTGCCTCCTCAAAATAATCATCAATTCTTTTCCCACTTTTTTGTCGTTTGTGAATGCTACTTCTCTCGATTTTCTGCGATTTATGCCATCTCAAAGAACTTGGTTTTGAATGACCCTTGATATATTTCATAGTTGGTTTATAATGTTTCACTGAATTCCTTAGAGCAGGTCTCAAATAATTTTGAGAAGACAAGAAGTTCTGAAATGCAGGATCTTCATCATCATCATTAGCCTTCCCCTTTCCATAGGCTCTATGGTCAAACCTTTGAGTCCTAGAAGCACGTAAAATGCTTGAGTCATTATTGTTCCACTCCTCATGGTCACAAAATCCTCCTAACTCTTCAGATAGTTTCCACTTTCTTGATGTAACCGCTCGAGCGTCTTGTTGACCTGTGTCTTCATCCATGAGGTAATTTCTTTTAAAAACTTCATCAGGTGGTTCATATGTTGTCATCTCTTCCTTCGTTGTCAGCCTTCTGCGAGCAAGTCCCTGCTTTTCAAAGTCATACATGCAAAGAGGATCCTGCAATCTTTCCTTTTGAAGCTGCGGATTAGGTTCTCTTACAAAGGCATAATTAGGTCTCAAATGTGATGCTTGGTAACCTGGTTTGAAGCCTGAATGAGTTGCTTCATTCTCTTGGGATTCTCTCCTTGTAAATTCAATTTGAGTATAGCCAGAGCTCAAATAGTCCCCATGGTGCTTTGATGTGTATAATGTTCTACTTGAATCAAAGCCCTTCGTATCCACTTGTTTCTGTTTGATAGGACGGTACCATTCAGAGTTCCTTCTCATGTTTCCTAAAGAATTCTCATTCTGATCTGCTTTATCCAAAAGAGGGTGCATAACATTTGTTCTTGACAATTCCCTCGTCTCATTATCCATTTCAGAATGCTCATAGTCCACCCAAGAATGAGGTGGAAAAATTTTTGTTCTATGCAAATCATCAGACAGATATACATTGTCATTGATTGTTCCTTGTACTTTGGGGTAATGGTGAGCATCATTCTCTGGACTATACATGCCCAAAGTGAAATCAGTTTCAATACTCTTTCCACCTTCAAGCCTCCTCATATCCATGGCTGAGATTTGGCCATAAGTTGTATATTGCATTGGCTCCATGAATTTCACGCTGCTCCTTGGAACATCATCAGAAGTAGGTAAAGGCAAACTTTCCTTAAAAGAAATTGGAAACTCACTTCTTGAAACTCCAGAATTTGTGCTGGAGAAATATTGCGCAGCGCTCTCAAAATCCTTGGTGTGAGAAGCTGGAGCCTTGCCATATGAAAGGTCCTTCATATGAAACTCAGGTTTCTCCCAAATTTCATATGTTTCCCTCATTGGTGTCTTATCTGAGGGTATAGGATCCCGATACTGGAGTTTCTCATTCTCAATTGAGTTAATCTGTGCGTTCCATGATGGTAACCGTAAATGCCCACCAATTTGTTCATAATCTGAAGTTGGGACCAAATCTGGAGATATCTGATATGACTCTCTGGCCATACCAACTTCAACAGGCGCCGATTTATGACCCATCATTTCATGACCATAAATACTAGAAACCCTTTTTCCGTTACGATCCCTCTCTTTACTGATCCTAGGATATGCACCGTGATGCTCATAAGCATAAACTTGCTTCAACCTATTCCTTTTACCATCATCATAATCAATATCCTCAACATAATCATGCTCCCTGTGTCCAAACTTTTCATCAAAGTGCGATCTTTTTCTCTCTACATGATATAGGGGCGAGCCTGACTGGACCTTTTCATTCTTGCCCGCACCTAAATACCAACTACAGTCTCTTCCTTTAGAACTAAACCTACCCTCACTAAGCTCTACCCTCCTAGAGACGTCCATCCTGGGACGAGGGCTCAAACTCCTCCTGCGAACACGAGGAGGAGACCTCCTTTCAAAGACATCACGGCGGTGAGAAATCGAATAAGAATCACGACCTGATTCCATCGAATGAGTGTAACAAAAAACGTATCATTGAAGATGAAAATAGCATGTATACGGCAATCTTAATTCCATGTAGAAAGCATCTAATCCAGTCATGTAAGTCTAATCTCAAGGAAAAATATTCTGCAAATATTTCCTCTTACGGTAATCAGAAGTGTTTTGTCGCTTCATCAACCTTTGATGGAACCCACTGGATCAGTGAACAAATAATTCAATCAGAAATAGAGGGCATCCATCAAAATACTCTTGCAGCAATCAGAATATTGGGAAGATTATGTCGGCGAAAACGGATCGGAATTGGGGTTTAAGACAGAGATATGATAAATCAGAGATAAGCAGAAGACAATTTGGATTCCATGATTTTAAAGGTAAGTAAGAAATCAAACCTTGGGGACAAACAGTATCAAAACGCCATGATTTTGATACGTCACAGAAGTTAGGTTAGGTTTTAGCTATTTAGATTATATACAAATCGCTCAGTGTGTTGCTGACAAGAAGCGAACGAGAAAGTAGCACCGTATTAGGCCAAAACGGTCAATTTTACTAAAGTTCATTTTAAATTGAGATATTTTAATATATGTATAAAAATTCTAATATTGATACAATTGGTATTGTTTATTAATTTCCTTTAAACTCTTTTGTCACATGTTTGTCTTATTTGACAAAGGTTCCAATGGAAGGCTGACTCTCCCTTGATGACAGCTCGGACATAATCATGAAGCAGGTCGTTTTGATTAAAGTTTACGATGAGAACTGTTGGAGTGATTTGAGTCCATAAGAATGAATGGATGGGTTGGTATCCCTATCAACATTCTATTTCCCAAATCCTGGTTTCAGAATTTATGAACAAGTATAGCGATAACTAACACAGGATTTTCCTTCAAAAACCAGATGCACTTCGTCTCCAAGACTCTGGCAGAACAAGCGGCTTGGAAATTCGCTAAAGAGAACAACATTGATCTCATCACAATCATACCAACTCTTGTTGGTGGTCCTTTTATCATGCCGTCGATGCCACCTAGTCTTGTAACTGCACTTTCGCTCATTACTGGTGTATAGAAAGCTGTCTTAGAACAGAGGTTGTTCCATTGTTTTTTCAAGTTACTAAAAACAAACTTTTGCTTATTACAAGAAATGAAGTGTTGTATTTTTTTGATTTTGGTATTTTTGTTTTGACTTTGTTGTCACAATATCTATCCCATATTGGGAAGATATGAAGTTGGGAGGAGTTTTTGAAGTTATAAATAACTCTTTCCCCTCCTAATCAAAACCATCCCAAAAATTTGATAAATACTCAAATTTGTTATATATCAAATTTAGTATTCTCTTTTTAATAAGAGCAGCCTGCTTTAAGTGGTGCTCGGAGAAGTAGGCAAAATTGACTGAACTCCGTTATCAATTTTCGGGTGTGTTCTTTCCTTATCTCTTTTATTTATTCCGCATTTATAGTATTCAATCTTATTTGTCGAGTATATTTGTGGTGTTGTGTTCAATTATTTGGGTGTATTTACTGTTCGTGTGTGTACACGAGTTAAGTTGTGATAAATACACCATGCACGTAATTTCTGTCTAGGAGACCGGATTTTAAGTGGGACCGTTTGTAACCCCTCCGCCCTTTCCCGGGATTTTACGTGGAATGGTAATACTGTCTTAGGAGTCCGTTCGGCGGTGTTTCCTGGGTATTACTGAATCGGTTCACTTCACTAGTTGCTTATCTTAGAGGAAAAAATTACCTGATTTTTCCAACAAGTGGTATCAGAGCCGAAGGTTCATCATTGGCTTATTTGTAATATTTGTAATATTGAATACTATTATTTGAGTCTGTAATGACGTCCGTAAATTCACCAGCAACTGGGTAGACAACAAATATGACACAAGCGGCATCGACTTCCTCATGGCAGAGGATTCCAATGTCAAGTATGAAGTTGGCGGTAGAAATATTTGACGGTACTGGTCATTTTGGCATGTGGCAAGGCGAGGTTCTGGATTCCCTTTTCCAACAGGGCCTTGACATAGCTATTGAAGAAGAG
>JANIHZ010000005.1:56303985-56329172 GCA_027478365.1 Erythroxylum rufum | reverse complement strand
AAAACACAACCAAAGTTTCTACCCGATGAAACAGTAAAACTACCATATGAACAGTAACTGCACTAGGTTCAACTCCCATAAGTTTTTACTCCTAATTCCAAATAAGGCATATTATACACCATTAGAAAGCTCTAAACATGTGCTACAATCTTCAAGAAGACCCCCCAATCCAATTCCATCACTAAGAGGGTCAAAAATACAACCAAAGTTTCTACCAAATTGAATGTTAAAAGGAAACATGCCCTTTTCCTACAAGAGGCCGAGCGCATGTTCTATCAACAAAAAGCTAAAGGGACCCATTTGATGGAGGCTGACTGTAATTCTAAGTACTTATCGGCATTGGTTAAGAAAAGGCAGAGATTGAATGAAATTACCACCTTACTCAAGGCGGAGGGCTCTCCTACCTCTTCTTTGGATAAAGTTGCAAGTTGTCTTGTTCACCACTACCAGGAGCTGTTCGGCTCCTCCACTCCTTGTGATCCGATAGATCCCCTTATTGTCCGTAATGGTCCACTCTTAACTCAAAGTATGTGTGATCGATTGCTTGGGCCAATTTCTGATCAGGAAATCCGTACTGCTCTTTTTGACATTGGGAATGAGAAAGCTCCGGGAGCGGATGGGTATACTATGGCATTTTTAAAAAATCAGTGGGAGGGGTCGGAATTAATGTTTTAGCAGTAGTGCATGAATTTTTTACATCCGGCCGCCTCCTTAAACAAATCAATCATACTATTATTACTCTCATTCCGAAAACCAGGCAATCTCCTAAAGTTACTGATTTCCGACCTATAGCATGTTTGAATGTGGTGTATAAAATCATCTCCAAAATCTTGACGACGCGCATGACGGAGGTGGTGGATGCCATTGTGGATCCAGCCCAATCAGCTTTCATACCGGGTAGGTATTTGCAAGATAACATCTTCTTAGCGCAGGAATTGGCGAGGGGGTACTGTCGGAAAAGAATCTCGCCAAGGTGTATGCTTAAAACTGACCTATCAAAAGCTTATGACATGGTTTCCTGGGATTTCTTGGTGGAAATGTTGAAGGGCTTGGGGTTCCCCTCCCTCTTTGTTGAATGGATAACCGAATGTGTCACAACCACTTCTTTCTCCCTATCAATTAATGGCAATCTCCATGGTATGTTTAAGGGGCGGCGGGGTTTACATCAAGGGGATCCGATGTCTCCCATCTTATTCTTATTTTGCCTTGAGTATCTCTCAAGGGTTCTCAAATCTACAACGGTGAACTCGGAATTCAACTTCCACCCTAAGTGTCGAATATTGGGAATCACACACTTGGCTTTCGCCGATGATCTCATGCTCTTCTCTAGAGGTGATTCCCCCTCCGTCCGAATTTTGTTAGAGAGCTTGCATACTTTGAGCTGTGTTGCTGGACTGATGGTCAATACCTTAAAATCTAATATTTTTCTAGGAGGTGTGTGGGATCCGGAAAGAGAGGTTATTTTGCGATTGACGGAGTTTTAACTTGGTGATTTCCCGGTTAGATATTTGGGGGTACCCTTAGCTCCTCTTAAAGTTTCCATTGCTCAATACCAAGGCCTCTTAGATACGGTGGAGGGTTATTTCAATGCATGGAATGGGAGATCTCTTTCTTATGCAGGGAGGGTTGAACTCATTAACTCAGTGATTCAAGGGGTGCTAGGCTTTTGGCTTCAAGCATTTCTTATTCCTTTGGTGCTTTTAGACAAAATTGATTCACTCTGTCGTATCTTCTTATGGGGGGAAAGCATTATAGGGTGGCTTGGAGTAGTATTTGTATGCCTAAGGCAGAAGGAGGCTTAGGGCTGAAAAATTGCAAAGTTTGGAACTTGGCATTGCTTGCCAAAATGCTATGGAATATCCATGCGGAAGCCAATTCCTTGTGGGTTAAATGGGTCCATGTGGTCTACTTACGAGGTGTGTCCATTTGGGATTGGGTTCCCCATCCACGTGACTCTCCATTAATGAAGAAAATTGGTGCCATTTGGGACTTGTTGCTTGCTAAAGTTGGTGGGCATATGGCTGTTGATGTTGGGTTGCATAACTTGTGTATTAATGGCCAACTGGGTTCCTCTAAAGTCTATGATCTCCCTTCGCATTAAAAACATCAGCAAACCTTGGATGTCGTTCATTTGGAAACGCTACATCCCCCCTAAATTTTCCTTCACCATGTGGCTAGGTCTGTAGAATCGCCTACCAACTAAGGATCAGCTACACTTCCTTGGAGCAGAACCTGCTTGCATTCTGTGCAAAACTGAAGCTAAATCCATAGCGCACCTATACTTCCAATGCCCCTTCACTACTATGGTTTGGCAGGACATTTGTCGATGGTTGGGCATCACAAGAACTATGGGGACCCTTCCGCGGGCTATCAAATGGATAAGGAGTGACGCTAAGGGAGCTCTCTTGAGTAGTAAGACTATTCGTCTTGCCTTCCTCTGCACGGTTTACACCCTATGGAAAATTAGAAATGCTATGCTATTTGATGGAGTTGTTTTCACTTGGGCTGATGCGGTAGCTAAAATCAAACCTACTACTTATAAAATCTTATATCATCTATACCCTGCTGATCATATTACATCTCATTTTTCTTCTTAATTTGTGAATTTGCTGGGAAGATGGCATGGCCTACATAGCCCGTCCTATATACAGGAGTATGAGCAGTGGTACGAATATGTGGGTACCACGGCTTCAACTGGGAGGTTAGGCCCATTCGGGCAGAACTAGCCTCATCTTGGGCGCTGCATGGGCCCTGGACACGTTGGAGCACACATTGGCTATCAGATCCTTTTGTGGATTTTAATTGTTCCTTCACACTTGTCTGCTTGCCCCACAGGTTACATTCGATCCATAGCTGCGGGCCGCTGCTGGGAGTTGCATGGCCCATGCGGAGATCAGCCGTGATGCCAACGCCCGTGCGGTGTTGCTGTCCTGGTCCCGTAGATAGGGTTTGCATGGCCTATGCACCACAGACCATAGCACGCACAAGTGTGGGACGTTCCTGCTGAGTGATGGCTGCTTGCGGTAGGCTGGAAGCTGTATAACCAACCCCCGCTCTCGATTACTATTTTGTTGTGTTAATGCTTTGCCTAAACTGGTTGAAATCCTTATATTTTTGTCCCCTGTGTTGTTTCAGTTGTAATGGTTCCAAATGAGTTGTATTACCCTCATCTTGGGTGTAAGGGGAATTTGTGGGCGTCTTTTTTATTTTCTTTTGCCGATTGGGGTATGCCCCTTCTTCGGATGTATATATCTCATTTTTGATAAATATAATTTACCATTTATCAAAACAAAAAAAATAGCCAATTTTTCAATTTTCAGCCCAAACTTAAGCACCTACACAAAAACTCAATCTCCACAATCCTCAATCTCCCAAAACACAAACCAATCCATATAACCCATCAATTAACTCAAAAATGGCAGCAACCCAATATTTCTCTTTTTCTAGCCATATTCAAACAAATTGAAATTCACATATCAAAATCTTAATTCATCCAAACACAAAGAATACATAAATCATAACAATTTCTTAAAAACATTATTCAAACAAATTCAATTCACATTACACATTCATCAAGCCAAAATTCATATGGCAATTTCACTTTTATTCAACAACAATGTAAACATCAATTATTCCAATTTCTCAAATCAATTCAAATACCATGAATTTAATCATTTAAAAATCATAAATTTCAAACATTAACATAAATAGAAATTTTTAAACAATTTGCTTCTTGATTTTTCAAAATCACAATGGTAGCTTATAATTCAAGATATAAACACATTACCCACCTCATTTCCATGCTAGAACTTTGTCCCAAGCATCAATTTCTCCATTACTTCTTTCCTTCATCCAAGTTAAAATTTCCTAAACCCAATTCACCCAAAATCAATATCACAATTGACATAATCCTCAAAATTAACTTAAGAATTCACAAACCCACAACATTCTTAAGTCAAATAAACCAAAAACTCATCACAATTTAACAAATCAAAATTTTCTCTTACCTTCAACCTCCACCATTTTCGGATTTCCTTGGTTCCTTAGGAGGCTCCCATGCTCTTCCACCTTTTCTCTCTTGAAACAACATGAAAATCCTTCTTGAAAGCCACAAAATCCGAAACCCTAGTTCTCTCTTCTTCTTTCTCCTTTTTCCTCTCCACCGAAAGCACCATTCTTTCCTTCCTTTGTTCATTTGTTTCTTTCTTTCATTTTATCTCAAAGTGTCGTGCTTCTCTTCATATAAAATGACAGCCCTCTTGTCCTGCCCCTTTAGTGATTGGTTAATGACCAAAAAGCCCCTCCTAATAAGCCTTGTAACCTAACTCTTAAGTAAACTTCCCAATTTGCCCCTAAACTTCATTTTAAGTCAAGATTACTTTAGGAAAATTTTCTTACCATCAAATTGAAGGAATTTGCCAAAACTTCCTTATAGAGAAATGTTCCTCATTGTCTTAATTTCATAATGACACCAAAATCATTAAATTTGGTGCACCACACCAAAAGTTATACTCCAAATATTTTGGACTTGTCTTAAGCTAAAACATTTTCCAGAACTTTATTTCCATCCTAAATTTAATATTCTTAAAGACAAAATTGAAACTCAATTTCTTCATAGCAATTGCAGCCCTATTTCTCTAGTTTGATCCAAATCAAGAATCACCTCATTTGGATGACTAGAGCAGAAATTATCGCCAAAATACTTTCATCACGTACTAATCCAAAACTGAACACTAAACTCAACTTCAATTCAGAAATTGAAAGTCTTAGAGGCTAAATTTAAATTTTATTCCTTCATATGATTTGTCTCCCCAAGTCTCTATTTTATTTTTCCCCAAGAATCAACTCAATCGAAGTTGTATAGATCAAGATATCTCCAAATTACTGAACCATGTTCAGAAAATTTCCCAACTCACTTTGATTAAATCAATCACCCTAAATTTAATCTCAAAAATTTATAAGTTTCCTATAAGGATGTAGATAATTGTCTTAAAAATCCAACGCTTCAAAAACCAAGTCAATCAGATATCGGACGGAGAAATTATAAGCAAAAGATTGAAAAAGGGTCGAATTATAAGCAAAATAACACAACTTCAAATATATATATATATAACCGAATTTTCCAAAAATCATAACTCTTGACCCATGGATCCAAATTTGACAAATTTTGTATCAATAAAAAGCTCAAAGGAAGCTCTACAACTTCTATAAAGCATAGAAAGATCAATTTGGCCTCTAAGAGGGTCAAAAACCCCTGCAAAGTTTCTGTCCACATAAATGTCACCCTAAAAAAATCACATAACTTCCAAAATTTCTATCTTTCAACTCCAAGGTCCAAACATGTCATATTTCATATCAATGTAAAGATCAAAAAGAATCCTACAACTTTCATGAAGACCATAAGAGAAATTCTCACTTTATAAGGGTCAAAAAGTCATTCAAAATTTCTGTCCTGGAAAATCAATCTTAAACAACATCAAGACTTCAATCGATCATAACTTCTAGCTCCGATATCGAAAAATTGCACACTTTATAGCGTTAAAAATCTGGGGATATAAGCTACAACTTTTATTAAGATCACTTACTCTAATTCAAACAACATCAGTACGACGATTTGCCTCAAAGCACAGAATACACAATCTTACACTTAGGAGCATTTTTCAGAAACAAAGTAAAATAACCTTAATTTCGGAAGATCATAACTTTTAATTCCGATATCGAAAAATATCATACTTTATAGCGACAAAAAGTTCTCAACAAAAGCTACAATTCTCATGAAGATCATTTTCTTAAATTCTGCCTAAATCAAAAAGTCAACTCGCTACTCCAAAAAGTCAAACTTTCATAATTCTTCATATTCTCACACTTTTTCTCTTTATTTCTTAATATTCAACTTCCATTTCAATCAACTCATTCACTTTACTCTCATAACCCATACAAATCTACTCAAATCTCAAAGTCATCAAAACTAATCAATTTTCTTTTCTCATTAATTTCTTAAAGCACAATTTCATCTAAAACACAATACATATACAAAAACACTTATTCAATTTCATTTAATATTTCTAAATTCTACTAAAAGATCGGGGTCCAACATAACTTCTCGATTCACTGGAACTCTACAAGAATAGTGGCAAAGTCTTGACGAGTATAGACGATTACAGTACGTCTAAGTCACTTCTACAAGTATTCTTCTTAGTATTATCCATAAAGAATTCATTGGTGATTTCCAACTCATTGACAAACAAATTCGTCAAGAGTACTTTGAAATGAAATGTTGTTCACTTGATAGACGTGATCTTCAGAAGCATTTTCAACATATGACTAAAAGATATTATCTTCTTAATGGATCAAATGATGTGAATCTCCGCTATACATTCATCTCATCCTTGCCAAATGAATGGTAGTCAAAATTGCAATGCACTATTGCAGCCTTACAATGAAATATGAGTGACATCTTTCTTGGAAAAATTTATCATCTTACTTTAGCCTCTCTTGATAAACTTTGTGATCAATAAGCTTTCTTCAAGAATATGATAAAAGGCGGTCCTATCCTTCAAAAAGCTTGTAAGAATCCTTATCTGAAAATCAAATGCAAGGAGAAGAAAGATTGTGATTGCCGTATCAAGAAAAAACATCATCATAGGAGATTTTCCTATAAATAGTCTGAGAAATCTTCTAGATTCTAGGGATATCATCGGCCATACAAACGAAACAAGCAAAGACTTTTTCAATTTTTTAAATGCAAACCTACTCAATCTTAAAAGGCTTATTGATGTTTTGTTTGTAGCAAGTCAAGACATTTTGCAAAACAGTATCCTAACAAAACCAAAAAGGATATCAGGTTATTAAAATCAATTTAGTCAATTCTGCTTATTCATTCCTCTGATAACTTTAAAGATCTTATTGAGGAACAAATGAGTGAAGACGATGATACAAAGTTTGTTGTTTCAATTACTTCCTCTAATAACGACTCCTCTGACTACTTAGTCTCTTCTAAGGATGATCCTCTATACATGTTACAATAGACATGCTTGAAACTTGATTACCAGTCAATTAATGTTTCTCGACCATATGTCTGGATCCAACTTCTTCGACAGGATAAATATGATCAACCCATAAAGGTTATTGGATTTATGGATACGAGATCTAATAGAACTATTATGAAGCCCAGTATTTTATCTCCTAAAGTGTGGACTTCTCATGATAAATATTTCACTGCTGTTGATGGAAACTCTTTTAAGATTGATGATAAACGTGAAATGCATAGTTTTTTAGGGTATAGTTTGATATGTGTTTATCTGTTTATTTGATTGTTTAGCATGTGTTTTCAGTAGAATTGTGTTAGTTTGTGAATTATTTGTGTTTAAGAGTTTTTATGGGTTAGTACAAGCATTTGAGCTTAATTATTATGTCTTTGAGTTACCTTAATGTGTTTGTTATAGTGTTTTAGGTTCAACAATGAAGAACGGAGAAGTTTCGGAGAGACTTGGACTAAAACAATGGCCCACAATCGTGGCCCATCTGCCACAATTGTAAGAAGCATAAGACTTGGCTCACGATTGTGGTCTACCTGCCACGATCATGACAAAAAGCTTACAAGTGGCCCACGGTCGTGGCCTGTAGGGTAACGGTCGTGGCCTGTGTCAAGCAAACATGTAGACACACAGAAAAGTCAAGTTTTGAGAGACTTTTAGGACCTTTCGACCCCAGAAAATCCTAGGGCTGCCCAAAACACATCAAGTATATAAAGAATGAGACAAAAAAGATGGGAGACTTCTTGCATCAGCCACCATCAAGAAACCCTAGAGAGAGTTCATCGAGAGATTGAGAAAGAGATTAAGGAAGAGAGACGTGGAGAAGAAGCCAACGCAAAGTACTTCTTGGAACAGGAGGTTTCCCGATGTTACTACCTTTGTCATCTATTTAGATCTGGTTTCAAGTGTATTTCAATTTTATTTATGTATAGAATTGGGATAGCTGTTGAGATAGGATTTTATGAATGATGAGGAATGTCTAAACTCACCTTCGGGTTGTTCTTATCTTTGATTCAATAAAAATCTTATTGTTTATGTTAGTTGGATTCATTGTGATTGATTTTTGCACTTGCATAATTTGGTGATAGACTGAGAGGGTGAATCGAATGAAAAATAATTAAATTGGGCTAATGAGAGTTAGGTGATTTAATAAGAATGAGAAATCAATCAAATAGGTAATTGTGTGAAGAGAGATCTCACATAAGTTCCCGGAAGTCTATTGGAAAACTTCATATCTAATTAGGGGTTGGATAAATTGTGAATTGAGAAATTGCAATTTTTCATAATCTGATTAGGGTTTATAATTTAGGGCTATTGGTTATAACTCGAGAGAGAGGTTGTCGTCCAGGACCAATAATTTGACAATTCATAATTAATTAGATTAGTGTTGAAGATAAGTAGAAATTCCCTTTACTCTCAATTGGTACTTCCTTAGGTTGATTCTTAATGTGTGTGTTGCAATTTGCTAATTTGTTAATATTTTGTGATTAATTCTTGAATTGAGTTGTTTGATTGAATTGATTGATTGAATTGCACCATTGTTTTACTTTAGTTAAATATGAATTTCTGCGATTAGTTTTGGCCTTAGACTTTAGGATTAAATTAACCCTCCTCGTGGGATCGACATTTTAGATACTACGCGAATGACCCGTATGCTTGCGAAATATCGAGGTTAAAATATTAAAACTACACATATCGAAAAATCGCGATCAAGTTTTCACCGTTGTCGGGGAGGCAATCAGTTTACTTCTATAGTTTAGTTTTTAATTCTTAATTTTTATTTTCCCTCTTCCTTTTCTATTTCTGAAATTGTGCTCTTGCATGAACACAAGAATCACGAGAAGTTCGAGTCATGTAGCTGAAAAATTAGATTTAACATCACTCGACTAGAACGAACCATTATAAAAGCTCGACGTAATAAAGAAGAAGAAATTACGGAGACAACAATGGCTGAGAAATTTCAGCAAGATTTGGACCACGGAGTGAACCAAGGACGACAACAGAGGACCCTTATGGACATTATATGTAACATCCTGTTATCTAAATTAAGATTAGAATGGTGATTATTAGAGATTAATGAGAAATTAGGAAGCATAATTCATGCTTATGCATAATGTGATATACACATACACAACACTATTGATCTTGCACATTAAAATTATTTGTACATGCATTCATTGACATTTTCCGGGTATAATTGATTGTTAAAAATGAAATTAAAATGTGAATTGTGAACTTTTTGAGCTGAAAATTTAATTGGAGAATAATCTGATTATTTCAAATTTTTGGTAAATTTTTGGGAATTTATGAATATTGAAATATGGACCAATTATAATGAGACACGTAGACTGCTTAAATTGATGAGCCTATGTATATGCACGACACGTGATAACATGAAACAGTGATAAATGTAAACCATGCAAGAGAACATGTAGATACATGTTCTAGACGTTGTCTCCCTACAGCTCTCTCTCTCTCGTTGTTCTTCACCGAGAGTAGTACTGTTATCAAACTTACTTCTTGTTCACCAAACACCGAGCATTAAGTTGTTATTCTTGTGTCAGTGATTCGCTCTCTCCGTTGGCAATATTGCTAAATCAAGTAAGTAAATTTGATAATGTCTCCGGTGTAAATATATATATATATATATACATGCATAAGAAGTTTAAGCAATATAGTTTCGGTGAATGAATGTGATGCATGGAGAAGATGAAGAATTTGTGAATTTAGGGAATGAGTAGAAAGTGTATCGAGATTGTGATATTTTGAGTTAAATGGAGATTAGTGAAATAATTATAATTACAGAAAATAATGGTTGGATGTTCAAGATGTTCAAGCTCTGTTTTTCTTGTTGATATACGTGAATGTTTTTGGAAATGTTTGAAGGAATTAAAATGAGTTTGATAATAAGGAATGAGGATTTGGTGAGGTCTTAATATAGAAAGGAGTTAAATAAAGTGAAAATGTAGAGGAAAGTGAAAAGAAATGCATCAGATGAAAGTTAGAAAAGTGCAAAAAATAATGGTTATGTACGGTGTTTTGTCGTTTAACTGTGTACTCACGTGAATGTTTAGAGATGACGCAAATAGTAAGTTGTAATGAAAATGGGAAGATTGAGAAGAAAAAAAAAGATAAAGAAAACTATATGATGAAATGAGGTTGTTGTTGGATATTCAGAAACATTCAGAAACATATATGCAGAAAAGTTGATGAACATGCTCTATTTTCATTATATATGCATAAATGTTTAGGTAATATTAGTGATGGATTTATGTGAGGTTAGAATTAAAGAGAACATAGAGTAGTGTGGTGTTGGGTTTAAGTAAGATGGAAGTAGAAAAGATGGCTTTTGCAGTAGATATATTAGTTGTGAAGTGTAGGAAGCAGAATCTGGAAGAAGAAAAAAACTGGGTTGAGGAGAAGAAGAAAAAGAAGCTGCGTTTTAGTAATCTAGAGAGAGAAAAGGCGATGGGTTGCATGTATGAGTTAATGAACTAGAGTATTTTATTGAACAGCTTCAAGTCTTTGGCTATAACTTTTTCATCCGACCTCTAAATGAATTGAAGCTTAAACCAATAGATTCCTAAGACATTTTTCTTTCTCTCCATGAAAATTTAGAGCTATCTAAATTGATTTGAAAATGATTGATAGGATGAAAGTGTGGAAGTCTGCTGGAATGTTATGAACTGGAGAATTTTCATGTATATGCTTCGGTATTCTGAGTATAACTTGATCTGTAGATTTCTAAATGAGTTGATTCTTAATTCAGATTAAACTAGGGACATATTTCTACAACTTTCATAAAGAAGTCAAATTTTAATTCTATCTCTAAGACTTTCAAAATTGGCATGTAATCGAGTCTTACCTTAGGTTGTAGCACTACCAGGGACAGAAATCATGTCCTGTTGTTATTGAATAAACTATATTGATGTAGATCGAATTAAGCTAAGGTGTCTAACCAAATTATAGCTTACTCTTTTAGCTTTAAATTGGTATAAATTTTGTAATTTTTGGATATTGGAATTGAGAGATATGGGTGGTTGTACAACTTGAATGCATGATCATACATTAGCCAAAATTTCAAATGTACACAGTTTGTGGTATTTTGAGCATAACTCATAGAATAATGAACCAAATTAAATGACCTTGGTATCAATAGAGACTTAAGACATAGGAGAATAATTTGTTAGAAGGAAGTGTTACCAAATTCCTTCACCTCCTTGATGAAATTAATTGTGCAAAATGGACCCAAAAGTGTATCTTTAGACAAATTTGAGTTAATCAATTGAAAGTGGATATCCAAATGATTATTGTGATAAGATTAATGATTAGAAACTCGGAATTGTCATGAACATGCATTGTACTTATTCAGTATACATGAATGTGCATTAATGAATTCATAGTTGTGCAATATTGTGATATATGTATGTATTATATGTATAGAGGAGCGCATTGAGCGACAACAACCAGACATTGCAGGGACTTCAAGGCAATAGCTGTTTGGAGCATACTGTGAGTAACATAAATGGTCTCACCCTATTGTTTTGTATCATGCTAAAATGTGTTGCTATTTTATTAAATTGTATTGAAATGTGTTGACTGGGTATTGGATTCCAGACAATATTTGTCCGAGACATTTTGATATATGGAAATGATATTGGAAGTGCTGCTTGGATGTGAATGCGACTACCTAAATGATTTTTGGACTCTCAAATGAAAAGTTGAATACCAGACCTAGTCTAATGGCTACTGTTATTGTGATTGATACTGTGACTGTTGAACTGTCATAATACTTGCAAATGAAAATGATTGAATTTTATTACTGAATTGTGGCATGCATTTCATTCCAATGCAAGCAATATAAAGGAGTTGTGACTGATGATGCTACCAAGGCTGAGACTGTTACTGAAAGGAGCTTTAAGCTCTCACATATGTGATTAAAGCCTATGGCTAATTGTGTTTACTAAGCCCAATAATTCGGGATACTATAAAAGCACATAGTCACAATAATAAAAAAATGAATGTGAGTCTCATACATGTAGAATCTGCATATAATTTGAATTCATTGAACGATTTGCAAAGCTATGTGAATGTTGTTATTTGATTTAACTGTTTAATTGAGAAATGATTTATCTGTGATATTATTTGATACTTGTCAAGTGGAATTGAACTGTATAATTACAGGCTATCATTGATCTTGTTTATGACATGAGTGAACCATCAAGGATGGTTACTCTGCTGAGTTTGCAAAACTCATTAAAATTGCATCGTTGCTTTTCAAGTTTGAGAGTGAGACGACCTAGCTTTTAATACTCCGTAGAAGCATATTTGTGCAACTGTTACAGTCAGATTTGGCTCAAAGGTCGGTCAGCTGGGATTGAGGACATAGTTGTTTCTTTCATGTTTATTGTATTCGGTGTGTACTGAGTTGTTTATGCTCATAGGATAATGTTGTAAAACATAGATGGTATTGTATTTTATGAAACAATGTAAATAAGGTTTTTGATATAATATGATAACATTTTGGATTTTAGAAAATGTGTTATTGATGGTTTAGTTAATGATGCCATGTTATGTACAGTGAAGGTGAGATAGTTAACATGTCATTTCTGTTAGGCATGTACATGTGTATCCGATGGATGCACATGCATATGTCAGATGGGAATGGGGTGTTACATTATGAGACCAGGGTTCAGTGCGGCTAATCAAGCAATAGCTAGGCCACCAGTACAAACCGTATCATTTGAAATTATACCAGCTCTCTTGAACATGCTTCAACAGAACGTGCAATTTTATGGACTAGTAAACAAAGACCCCAACACACACATAGTGAACTTTTTAGAAATCTGTGATACCTTTAGGTACCATCAGATGTCGGAAGATGCAGTTAGAATTAGGCTTTTTCCCTTTACCCTTAGAGATAGAGCAAAGGCTTGGTATCACTCTCTTAACCCAACCAGTGTTACCACTTGGGATCAGTTAGTCCGTGTTTTTTTAGATAAAAATTTTCCCCTGACTAGACCACTAAGATCATCAAAAAAATTCGCTAAATTCCAACAAGGTGATGGGGAATCGATCTACGAAGCGTGGGAACGATACAAGGATTTATAACAGAAATGAGCACATCATAAGTTACCCAAGGAATTTTTGTTGCAAACATTCTATAATGGAGTTACCCCACATATGAGAGGCACGATCGATGAAGCTTCAGGAGGATCATTGATGACGAAGACAGTTAATGAAGCAAAAGAATTAATAGAGGAGATGGTGAGTAACAGTTGTTTATGGACGAATGAGCGGAGTAGACAAACTACTACATTCTGTGAACAAAAAGGAATTATGGCTGTTGATCAAATGGTAGAAATGCAAGCGAAGATTGATAACTTGACTCGACCACTCAACAATATGAAGGCTTCGTCCTCAACTCCGATGAAGGCGGTGTAACTTAAGTGTGAACTCTGTGGACAATTGGGCCATGACACAGCAGACTGTTTCTTAATGAAGGAAGGTGATCCAAAGCAATTGAATTACATGGGAGCCCAATATGGACGAGGAGGGGGAAATAACCCCTGCTCCAACACTTACAACCCTTGGTGGAAAAATCACCCTAACTTCTTTCGGACAAACAACACGGGAGGATAGTTCAGACCTCAAGGACAATCAGGATTCCAACAAGATAAACCAAGCTCAATGAAATCTAATAGGATTCTAGATAAGCTTGGTACTTAAGATGATGCATAAAAGAAGTTAGAAGGAAAATTTGAGCAAGTAACAAAGAATCATGTCTCTTCAATACACAATCTAGAAGTTCAAGTACACCAATTGTCAAATGTTGTTTCTACACAAAATTTGGGAAGTCTTCCTAGCACTTCGGGAACAAAACCAAGGGAGCAATTAAAAGATATTACACTTCGAAGCAGAAAGGAACTTGAACCACCCATAAAGACAATAAGAGGAGCCTATCCATCATGTTGAAAAAGATCAAGAAAAGGAGAAATAAGTGAATATGAGCGAACACCCTCCTTATGTTGCACCTCCATCATATCAACCCAAAATCCCTTTTCCTTAAAGATTACAAAAGAAGAAGTTAGATGCACAATTTGCAAAATTCGTTGAAAAATTAAAGACATTATAGATAAATCTCTCCTTTGTACGGGCGTTGGAACACATGCCTAAATATGTAAAATTTTAACGGATATATTGTCAAAGAAGTGTACTTGGGAAGATAATCAGACAGTAGCTCTAACTGGCACCTCCAGCTCCATAGTCGCCAGTCAGATGCCCTCTAAATTGAAAGATCCAGTGAGTTTCACAATACCCTATATAGTTTATGAGTTTGAATTTACAAAGTGTTTGTGTGATTTAGGAGCAATCATTAATCTTATGCCTTTATTGATATTCAAGAAGTTGGGACTGGGTGAGGTCCAACCAACATCGATGCTAATTCAGTTGTCTAATCAATCCATTAAGAGACCGTTTGGAATAGTAGAAGATGTTCTGATGCAAGTGGACAAGTTCATTATTCCTGTAGATTTTGTGGTTATATGTTTTGAAGAAGATAAGAATTGCCCATTAATCTTAGGTTGACCATTTATAAATACAGGGAAGGCCATAATTGAAGTTCACGAAGGGAAATTAACACTTCAAATAGGTGAGGATCATATCAAATTCAATATGAATAAGGCCTTAAAGAATCCAATAACGAGCAGCGCATGTATGAAGGTTGAAATTATAGATCAAAATGTACAAGAACAAGTTGAGAGTTGCATCGCAGAAGTACAATCAGTAGAAGCGGAGACAGACAATGGTTATCAGAAACTTGAATCTAAAGGAGACGATGAGATGGAGGAGTCGGATATTCAAATGCCTCAAGATAAATTGGTTTGAACTGAAACACCCATACCACCATTTATAAAAAACCACCAACATTAGATCTTAAACCTTTACCTGCACATCTCAAATATACCTTTCTAGGTGAAGGTCAAACGTTACCAATAATAATCTCAAATCAATTGAATGAGAAATAAGAAAGTAAGGTGGTAGAAATTGTTAAAAAGCGAATGAAAGTCATCAGATGGCAAATTGCTAACATTCGAGGTATAAGCCCAAATGTTTACATGCATCGAATAAACCTAGAGGAAGGATGTAGAACAGTGAGGGAGCGTCAACGGAGGTTGAATCCTAACATGAAGGAGGTGGTCAAGAAGGAGATAATCAAACTCTTAGATGCAGGGATAATTTATCCCATCTTCGATAGTGAATGGGTTAACCCAGTACAATGTGTACCTAAGAAGGGTCGAATGATGGTAATAGAAAGTGATAGTGGAGAAGTAATTTCAACAAGAACGGTCACAGGATGGAGAGTATGCATAGATTATTGCAAACTCAACTCAGTGACTAAGAAAGATCATTTTCCTCTCCTGTTCATAGATTAGATGATAGAAAGGGTAGTTGGACATTTGTTTTATTACTTTTGGATGGATATTCAGGATATAATCAAATCTTCATTCACCCTAATGATCAAGAAAAGACCACATTCACCTGCATTTATGGTATATTCGCGTACAGATGGATGCCTTTTGGACTATGCATCGCCCTGACTGCATTTCAAAGATGTATGATGTCTATCTTCGCTGACATGATAGAAGATATAATGGAGGTGTTCATGGATGATTTTTTAGTTTTTAGAGATTCTTTCGAAATATGCTTAACTAATTTGGACAGAGTTCTCCAAAGATGTGAAGAGTCACACTTGGTACCAAATTGGGAGAAATGTCATTTTATGGTGCAAGAAGGGATAGTGCTCGGGCATAAAATCTTACACCAAGGATCTGAAGTCGACAGAGAGAAAACAGAAGTGAGAGAAACTTCCACCGCCAAGCAATGTAAAAGGCGTGCGAGGATTTTTAGGTCATGTAGGATTTTATCATCGATTCATCAAAGACTTTTCACAAATTGCAAGATCTTTGACAAACCTTTTAGTCAAGGATGTGCCTTTCTTGTTTGATGACAAGTGTATATCTACATTCAACACATTAAAGGAGCCATTAATATCAGCACCAATTCTATCACCACCGGACTGGATGCTTCCATTCGAAGTTATGTGTGATGCAAGTGACTAAGCTATAGGTTGCGTATTGGGCCAAAGGAAAGATAAGAGATTGTACGCAATTTATTATGCCAGTAAGACCCTTGTAGGACCACAACTAAATTGCACTACTACAGAGAAGGAATTACTCACAGTAGTGTACACGTGTGATAAGTTTCGACAATACCTCTTGGGTTCAAAGATAATAGTGTTCACAGATCACGCGGCATTGAAATACCTATTCAACAAAAAAGATGCAAAACTAAGGCTCATTTGATGGGTGTTACTTTTACAAGAATTTGATATAGAGGTGAGAGAGAAAAAGGGAGCAAAAAATGTGGTTGCAAATCACTTATCTAGACTGGAAAGAGGGGAATGCAAGCCAAGTGATGATATTAACGAAACTTTCCCTAATGAGACCCTGATGCTACTCGAGAGTTTGACTACACCATTGTTTGCCGATATCGCAAATTATGTTGCCAGTGGTAAACTTCCATCAGATTTATCTTACCAACAAAGGAAGAAATTCTTGCATGATTATAACTGATATATATGGGATGAGCCAATTTTATATAAGGCATGTGCTGATAGGTTAATGCGACGATGTGTTCCGGAGGAAGAATAGACATCCTAAAGCAATGTCATGCAGGTCAGTATGTTGGGCATTATAGAGCCAACAAAACAGTAGCTTGGATAATTGAGAGTGGCTTTTATTGGCCACAATTGTTTAAGTATGCTCAGACCTTCGTAGCATAACGTGATCGATGCAAGAGAATAGGTAACAACTCCAAAAGAGATGAGATGCCTTTATCCAATATTTTAAAAGTGGAAGTCTTCGATGTTTGGGCAATCGATTTTATGAGTCTATTCCCATCTTCAATAGGAAATATGTACATTCTAGTAGGAGTGAATTATGTTTCGCGTTGGGCTGAAGCAGTAGCATCCTTAACCAATGATGGGAAGGCAGTGCAAAAGTTCATTAAACGACTTTTCAACCGTTTTGGAGTGCCACATATGATAATAAGTGATGGAGGTACACATTTCTACAATAGATCTTTTGATGCCCTTTTAAAAAGATATGGACTGCACCACCAAGTTGCTACACCCTACCATCTGCAAACTATTGGCCAAGTGGAAGTTGTCAATCGGGAGCTGACATGAATTTTGGAAAAGATGGTGAGCAACTCCAGGAAGGATTGGATAATAAAACTCGACGATGCCTTATGGGCCTATAGGAAAGCTTTCAAATCACCTATCGAAACAACTCCTTATAGGCTCGTGTATGGGAAAGCTTGTCACTTTCCAGTTGAATTAGAACATCGAGCATACTGGGCAATTAAAGCATTAAATTTTGATTGGAAACAAGTAGGCGAAAAGAGACTTCTGCAACTAGATGAACTTGAAAAGTTTCGTTGTAATGAGTACGAAAACGCCAAACTCTACAAGGAAAAGGTTAAGAAATGGTATGATGCTCGTCTTAAACAAAAGGAATTTAAAGTAGGAGACGAGGTTCTACTCTATAATTCAAGGTTGAGGCTATTTCCAAGGAAGTTAAAATCTGGATGGAGTGGACCATTTACGATCATTCAAGTTTTCAATCATGGGGCCCTCAAACTGGAAACGCTAACAAGGAGACTTTTTAGGTCAACGGGCACGGGGCACGGGGCACTGTTGCAAGCTATATCTCAGAGGAGCAATTCCTAAGGACAAGGAAGTGATTTCTTTCTCTTCGAATAATTAAGACACCTCTATGGATGCAAGGTCAAGCTAAGGACTATAAATGAGCATGTTTAGTAGTTTATTTGAAATTGTAGGTTTAAGTACAGTTGTTTTGAGTTTTCAATAAAACTTTAGTAATTTCTGTTGAGCTGGGATAACTAATTCCCTCGGGACGTTCAACTGCCACCTCCAACTCCATCACCACCTCCATCACCATAAACCTTGTTCTCAACCCTTTCTTTCTTTTTAAATTTAGTCTTTATTTGTATTTGTATTTGTATTTTTATTCTTATTCTTATTCTTATTCTTATTTTATTTGTTATTGTTATTTTTGTTTTACTTTAATTTATATTTCTTGTGTCTTTTATGTGTGTTTGTTATCACCTTCTCATATTGAGGTCAATATGTTGTTCAAGTGTGGGGAGGGTTATGTGTTTTATTTGAATGTAAATTTTGCATATTCTAGTTGTTAAGTTGTATTTTGTGAATCGTGTCAATGTGTCAATGGCTTAGATGAATTGAAATTGATTTAATTTTGAACATGGTCTATTAGGTTGTAGAGAATTATTAACTGACAGAATTAGTGAACTGGGGTTCTTTGATTGAATATGTAGTTTAATTAGGATTTAGTGTTTAAGTGTAGTCTTTTAAATTGTCACATTCATTCATAATTTGAGGCCTTTTAACCTAAGTAGCTTTGCTAGTATTTTTTCATGAAAACGAGCAGGTAAAGCAACAAGATAGGCAATAAAATATTTTTTATAAAAGTTATGTTTTTTAAATTAAATAACTATTCCGCTAGCCTTCGGGTTATGAATAAAGCTAGTAGCTAGTTGAGAATATGATATAGTTGAGTAACAGGATCGACACATATCACAAATGTGTGCCTTCATGTAAGAAGGCTATAATGATTTTCCAACCAAGCAGCTTTATAATAAAACATGATTTAGTTAAGTAACCGGATCGATATTCATTACCAATGTTTGCCTTCACATAAAAAGACTAAGTCCATGTTCATAAAAAGTTAATAAAAATAACAATGTGTTTTCGAATAAAACCTACTAAACTTGTAATAGTTTGACTATTCATGAAAATGTAGGATTAGTTACAGAGTTGAATGAACAAAGAATTATTAATAAGTGTGTGTAATTGAGAAGGGTAAAAAATGTACCACTTGAGTCTGGATTAAAATGTATATTTAGTTCAAAGCCTTAAGACACGGATTTTGCATGTTAATGATTTGAAATGACTTGAATGATTGTGTTTTAAATTAAATTTATTTCATGAAGTTGAAGCCATTGTCTCATTACTGTATTGTGTGCTGTGTGAATTTCTGTGTGTTTGTTCTTTTGTTTGCTTGAGGACAAGCAAACATTTAAGTGTGAGGATGTTGATAAATATGAAATGCATCGTATTTTAAGGTATAGTTTGATATGTGTTTGTCTGTTTATTTGATTGATTAGTATGTTTTTTTAGAATTGTGTTAGTTTGTGAATTATTTGTGTTTAAGTGTTTTTTATGGGTTAGTATAAGCATTTGAGCTTAATTATTATGTCTTTGAGGTACCTTGATATGTTAGTATTTCAGGGTCAACAGTGAAGAACAAAGAAGTGTCGGAGAGACTTGAACAGAAAGCTTACAAGTGGCCCACGATTATGGCCTACGTCGGGCAGACGAGCAAACACACAAAAAAAGTCAAGTTTTGAGGGATTTTTTGGACCTTTCAACCTGAAAAAAACCTAGGGCCGCCCAAAATACATCAAGTATATAAAGAATGAGACAAAAGACATAGGGGGCTTCTTACATCAACCACCATCAAGAAACCCAAGAGAGAGTTCATCGAGAGATTGCAAAAGAGACGTGGAGAAGAAGTCGACGTGAAGTACTTCCCGGAATAGGAGGTTTCCCGACGTTGTTGCCTCTGTCATCTATTCAGATCTGGTTTCCGATGTGTTTCGATTTTATTTATGTATATAATAGGGATAGCTATTGAGATAGGATTTTATGAATGTTGAGGAATGTCTAAACTCATTTTCGGGTTGTTTTTATCTTTGATTCAATAAAAATCTGATTGTTTATGTTATTTGGATTCATTGTGATTGATTTCTGCACTTGCATAATTCGGTGATAGACAGAGGGGGTGAATCGAATGACAAATAATTAAATTGGGCTAACAAGAGTTAGGTGATTTAATAAGAACGAGAAATCAATCAAATCAGTAATTATGTGAAGAGAGATCTCACATAAGTTCCCAGTAGTCTATTGGAAAACTTTGGATCTAATTAGAGGTTAGATAAATTATGAATTGAAATTGTAATTTTCCATAATCTGATTAGGGTTTATAATTTAGGGCTTGGTTATAACTCGAGAGAGAGTAATCAACACTAGGATCATCCATAACTAATAATCCGACAATTCATAATTAATTAGATTAGTGTTGAAGATAAGTAAAAATTCTCCTTTCTCTCAATTGGTAGTTTCTTAGGTTGATTCTTGATGTATGTGTTGCAATTTGCTGATCTGTTAATATTTCGTGATTAATTCTTGGATTGAATTGTTTGATTGAATCAATTGATTTAATTGCATCATTGTTTTAGTTAGTTAAATTTGAATTTTTGCGATTAGTTTTGGCCTTAGATTTTAGGATTAAATTAACCCTCCTCGTGGGATCGACACCTTAGATACTGAGCGAATGACCCGTACGCTTGTGGAATATCGAGGTTAAAGTATTAAAACTACACATATTGGAAAACCATGATCAGTATTAAAGCTTTCAAAGATCTTGATTGACCTATGAGTGATTAATGCTTTACAAGCTTAAGAGCAAAGAAGGGCAATGAGAAACCAAAAAAGTGAAAAGATGGTAGAGGGAACTTATCTAGCAAAGGTTCCATCATCAAAGAAGAAAGAAAACATTCCTCAATGCGGCCATTGTGAGAAGTTTGGTCATGAAGAGAAACATTGTTGGAAAAAAAAGAAGTCTCAATGCTTTAGGCCTAAAAGATTTGGACATTTGAAAAAGAATTGCAAGTTTAACAATGAAGAATAAGCAAATACAACACAAGTGATTGAAGAAGACAGCCTCTTCTAGTTGGTGAGAAGTGCACCATGACACATCATAGAGAGAAGTCTTATATGGAGATAAGTAATGAGAGAAGTGCTCATGTTAAAGAATAGAGAGAAATGCTCTATTGAGAAGATTGGAAAGAAGTGCTATAAAGAAAAGAACAACAATATTTAAGTAAAAGGCTTAATGCCCTCCTTTGAGAATCCTTTCCATTTGTTGTACAATATATTTTTGCTAGCAATACATACATAGCTAATATGTTAACTAATGAAATTCTATTCTAGTTAGGAATATATACAATTACTAGACTATTTATGGTAAAATAAATCACATAAATGTAGCTATAATCTATGTGATTATGATCCATAATTTTTTCCACTGATGTCCCCCCTCAAATCGATGTTGGATGATCGTATAACATCAATTTGTTAACAAGAAACTGATGTTGCTATTAGGAAAGAGCTTTCGTAAGCACATGAGCTCTTTAAAGATGAGTAGTAATATGCGAAAGAGAGATAACACGAGCATCATATACTTCGTAAATAGAGTGGCAATCGACTTCAATGTGCTTGGTCCGCTCATAAAAGACAGGGTTAGCAACAATTTGAATGACACTGGTATTATTAGCATGGAGTGAAGTAGGTTCAGTTGGAGGAAACCCAAGCTCACCCAATAATCTGCTAAGCCAAATAATTTTAGAATATGAAGAGGACATAGCATGATATTCAGATTCAGTGGAGGACTTAGACAGTTGATCTTTCTTTTTACTTTTTCGATAAACAAAAGAATCACCAAGAAACATGCACCATCCGGTAATTGAGCGTCGATTGTCAGAACAACCAGCCCAATCAATGTCATTATAAGCAACCAAATGGATAGGAGAGTTCACGGGAAATAAAAAGCGACGCGTAGAAGTTCCGTGCAAATAACGTATGATACAACGAACAACGATAAGATAAGGTTTGTAGGTGCTTGCATAAATTGGCTTACTTGTTGAACAGCAAAGGAAATATCAGGCCAAGTAATCGTCAAATAGTTAAGACTTCCTACCAATTGTGTATATAAAGAGGGGTTCGAGAGAAAATTACCATCATCACGACGATATTTAACATTGACTTCTAGTGGAGTGTCAACAGAGCGACCATCTTGAAGACCAGCCAAAGCAATAGTTCCTTAGTGTTTTTATGCTGGTGTAGAAAAATACTAGCTGCATTGGATTGCACCTCGAGGCCAAAAAAATACTGGAATGAATCCAAGTCCTTCGTATGAAAAGAATGCTAAAGACGCGTCTGAAGTTGAGAAATCAATTCAGAGTCGGTCCCAGTAATAACTATATCATCAACATATACCAGGAGCAAGACAATTCCCTTGACAGTTTTGCAAAAAAAACAAGGAAAAATCATATTGACTCTGAACGAAGGAGAAACTAAGAAGTGTATAGTGGAACTTATCAAACCAAGCACGTGGGGCTTGTTTTAAGTCATAAAGTGAGCACTTTAACTTACAAACATCAGAAGATGGAGTAGAAAATAACCACCGTGGTGGAGCCATATAAATGTCTTCCTTAAGGTCTCCATGCAAAAAGGCATTTTTGACGTCCATCTGTTTCAGTGACCAACCCTTAGAAGCTGCAATAGCTAAAACAAGTTACACAGTTGTCATCTTTGCTACTGGTGCGAATGTTTCCTTATAATTTGTCATATTCTTGTCGATTACCGAATGCCACCAACCTTGCTTTATATCTGTCAAGAGAGCCATCTGACTTCAACTTTATGGAATACACCCATTTACAACCAATGGGCTTAGTATCTGGAGGACAGGGAGCAATATCCCAAGTATGATTCTCATGAAAAGACTGAAGTTATTCTTTCATGGAGTTTATCCAACATGGATACTTATTTGCCTAAGAGTAAGAGGTAGGAACTGTAGTGTTAGCTAAAATAGCAAAGAAAGCATACCTCTTAGGAGGATGAATGACACATGTAGATCTTCGAAGAGCCACTGGAGCAGGATTGGGAACTGGAGGAAGCGGTGATGATGGGGGTTGTCTACGTTGATAGACAAAACAAAATTTAAAGCTCTCAATTTGTGGTGAGATATCATCAAAACTAGGAAGAAAGACACCATCAGAATGAGATAAATGTTGTTAGAAATAGTACTCATTTTTAAAGAAAAACACATTTATGGAAAAACGAAGTTGATTAGTAATAGCATCATAACACAAGTGCCCTTTGTGAGTAATGTTATAACCCATAAAAGCACATCGGACAGATTGAGCTACAAGTTTGTGACACTCATGGATAGGCAAGTGAACAAAGCAAACACATCCAAATGTATGAAGCATATGATAATTAGGATGTACACCAAAAAGGCGATAGTAAAGAGAATCAAAATCCAATTACTGTGAACACAAACGATTAATCAAATAAACTGCATTGGACAATACCTTCACCCAAAATTTAGACGGAACAGAAGACTCCAAGAGCAATGTGCGAACCATATTTAGTAGATGACGGTTTTTACGTTCAGCCACCCCATTTCATTGAGGTGTATAAGGACATGATCTCTTAGATATAATGCCTTTTGTTGCAAAAAGGCTTGAAATTCGTGAGACATATATTCGCCACCATTGTCAGATCGTAACATCTTAATGCAAGTGGAAAATTGTGTCTGAATATAAGCTAAAAAGTTTTGAAAAGCAGTAAACACTTTAGCATTAATATGCAGAAAATATATCCATGTGAAACGACTATAGTCGTCAATAAACGTCACAAAGTATCTATATTGCACATATCAAAGGATAGGAGTAACACCCCAAACATCAGAGTGTATAATCTCAAAACATGTGTTGGCACGATTACCATAAGTTGGGAATGGTAAATTCTTACTTTTCCCAAGTTTGCAAGTGGAACAATCAAGAAGTAATTTAGTAAAAGAACACTGATCGTTTGTACCAAGTAAACCACGCTTCATTAAATTAGACAAAATCACAACATTTGGATGGCCTAATTGTTTATGCCAAAGTGCAGCCTTATTTTCAATAATAATAGAAGCCAAAGACAAAGTTCTAAGAATGATAAACCGCAATGGAAATACTCTTCCCACTTTAGGCCCCCTCACTATCACCTTCCCCGACACCTGATCTTACACAAAACAACCATTACGAGAAAAATGCACGTCATAATTATTATCCACCATTTGTCCAACTGAGATTAAATTAGTAGACAGTTCAAGAGAAATAAATACATGACAAAAATAAGGTCCAATATCACCAATGGTTGTGATTGGGAGCTTGTTGCCATTAGCAATTTGGATATCCTGCGTACCAGTATATGGTTGTATGTTATGTAACAATTCAGATGATCCCGTCATATGATTGGATGCCCCAGAATCAACAATCCAAGAAGAAGGAATGGTCTTACCTTGACCTTGAAGTCCAAGAGAAGAGAATGCATTGAGAATCATTTGTTGGACCATTTCTTGAGTAATAAGATGTCGATTGGTGCTAGCGGCTATTGATGTAGAATCATTATTGTTAGATACAGAAACACTAGCTTGAAAGGCTTGAACTTTCGTATTTTCAAGACGAGTAAGACATTCCTTAATTAAATGGCCATTCTGCTCATAGTAATTACATAATTTCTTACTACAATTGCGAGCAATATGTCCGTATTCCTTGCAACTGTAGCAATGCATAAGTCCTTTCCCTCAATTCTTTCCTTGGGCAGCATAAGCAACTTTGATTGGTACTGATGTCTCCTTAGAGTCAATAAGAATAGCTTGAGTAGCCAGTCTTTGTTCTTCTCACAGTAATTCTCCGAGACATACATCCAAAGAAGGAATTGGATTTCTATTCAGTAAACCAGCTCGAGTAGTCTCAAATTCTGGTCTCAGTTTCATTAAAAACTGATCTCGCTTGCTAACTTCATGAACAACTTGAATACTTGTTAAAGCTTCCTTAGATACCTTAGAATAAATTATATTTGAATATTCGCTCCATAGGTTAATAAATCCAGAATAATACTACTCAATGGAGAGATTACCTTGACTGAACTTACTTATCTCAAATTCAAGTTGGAAGCGTCTTGTAGTATTTTCTTGATGGTATATGCGCTGTAGATAATCCCATACTTCCTTCGTTGTAACAAAAGAGTGTAAATTGTACCATATATGGTTCAATGAATGCAAGAATCCAAAAGATGATTCAAGCATCCTTTGCTACCCATTGGGCAAGCTCCTTAGCGTCCTCAAGTGCAGTAGATAAACCGTCAATATG
>JANIHZ010000005.1:56292018-56303922 GCA_027478365.1 Erythroxylum rufum | reverse complement strand
CTAGACAAGTCGCCTTATGGGTATCGTGACAAGATAAGTCGCCTTACATCACATACAAGTCGACTTATACTAACAAAAAACACAACCGAAATCACAGACCAACAGCAATTAGAGTATCACAGACCAACAGCAATTAGAGTACTCTGCTGTTAGGCTCTGACACCATAACAATATTTGAGTAAAAGGCTGAATGCCCTCTTTTGAGAATCCTTTCCATTAAATAAGAATTGTTGTACAATATGTTTTTGCTAACAATACATACACATCTAATACATTGGCTAATGAAATTCTATTCTAGTTAAGAATATATACAGTTACTAGACTATTTATGGCAAAATAAATCACATAAACATAGCTATAATCTCTATGATTATGATCCATAATTTTTTCCACTGATAAAGAATTGCTGAGAGATGTGCTTCATGCCCGTGAAAGTTTTTTTTATAATTTTAAATTAAGAGAGAATGTTTGGAATTCATTCAAAATTATAGAGTTGTTAAATTTTCTTTTGAATAGGTTTTTAGTTTGTTTTTAATCTTATCTTATAAGTTAGATTTGTGGACTGAAATCTCTATTTAATAGTTATTGAATTTTTTTACATTTTGCCTATATAAGACAACCAAGTTCATTATTTGGATAATATAATAAACCTTGAGTATTACGTATTCTTTTATCTTTATCTAATCTCATCTTGTACGTGCTCTTTTCTTCAAAATTCCAACGTTGTTATAAAGAGTGGGCTAACATTAATAATAATTTGATAACTAATCATTCATAAATGTGATCTCTTACACATGTCTGAATATTATGGAACTATTTTTTGCCCCATATTTTGTAACCTGGAAAATTAATCAGAGGCCGATCAGTGCATAAGGTTCCTCTTTTCTTAGTATCTTCACTATCTTAAATTTAATTATTCTCATTTGAGATAAATATCGACCTCAAGTCTTAAACGGAGTGTCAATAAGCTACTAAGTGATAAACTTAGTTCCTCCTAACCTCACCGTGTGAATAACATGGACAGCTTTTAGTTTAAGCAACCAGAGGAACCTTCTTTGTCTATCCTTACGATGCTAGAGGAGGAAAAACATTAACATCTAATCCAATATACGAGAAATTGACAGTCCAACTACATCAAGCGAAGGAGGATCATTTAGACTCTATGCGACAGTTAAATAGTACCTTGACACATAAAGTAGTAACCATTTTAAGATCACTCTAGGATACGAAGAGCAACTTTGGGACATGATTGTCCTGTCAAGATTAAAGAGTTCACTGCCATAAATCACGGAATGCCTTTTGGTTAACTAACTTGGGAATGTTTTCAAAAGAAAGCAAGAGTTCCGTTGAGCTTCTTGGAAATGTAAAGTTCTCTTTGCTTTCTGTGGAATGTTGTTAAAAGCAAGGAACTTCCTTCGCGAGAGAGTGAATCTTGAAGCAACGGCAAGACCAGCACAGCACAAAGCGAGGGATACGAGGACACAATATAACAGCATTTAGGCGTTCTGCGTAAACACTTTAACTACAACATCTTACACTAGCAAATGGTAAGTTTGGGTAGGGTATCAATGGAAGAGAATGAGGGAGATCAGGAAGTGTCAAGATTTGCCATATCCGCGTTTCAGGCTAAAGAAGAAGAGATTGAGAGGAAGAAGATGGAAGTGAAGGAGAAAGTTGAACTTCAACTAGGCCGTGCCGAAGAGGAAACTAGACGGTTGACACACATTTGGGAAGTAAGTTCTTGCAAGGAAAAATGGTTTCACTTTCATGTATAGAGAGTGTGACCAAATTCACTTGAAAGAGAATTTTGTGATGTTATTAGGAGCTTGAAGTGCTAGGTGATCCCATGAGGAAGGAAGTTGCAATGGTTCGGAAGAAGATTGACACGGCCAACCGTGAGCTGAAGCCATTGGGGTTGAGCTGCCAGAAAAAGGTGCAAACAGTTTCTACCCTCGGTATTATTACTGTTGTTCTCGTTTACTTCATTGTAGTCACTTGTGTTAAAACAAACAAGACATCCTTAGTATCTTCGGAACATGGGACATTCAATATGTGCACAGGAGAAAGAGTACAAAGAAGCCCTGGAAGCTTTCAACGAAAAGAATAAAGAAAAAGCTCAGCTTGTCTCCAGCCTGATGGAGGTACCCTCTGCAACTTTTTTTTTTCTTTTTTACTTGACTATTTATCTGCTCTCTGGCCTACAAGATGCACTAAGAACTGTATAGGCAAACCTTTAGCGGGATAATATTATAATTTTACGATATAGGCAACAATTAAATGAAGTAAAAAGGGCAGTTTTAGCAACTGAAGGCCGTGAAAAATAAAGCTACTCTAGTTGCTACTTTCCCTTCTTTATTTACTTTGTCCTGCTTTACCAGCTGCTAACCGAGAGTGAAAGACTGCGGATGATGAAACTGGAGGAAATGAGCAAGAATATTGAGTCCAGGCATTGAGTTCTTATCCAGCGTATAGGCTTATTACCTCAATCCAATTATGTACGTCTTAATAGTGCTCTATAATAACTTTCAGCATCCACATGTTCTCATACAGATAGTAAATATATAATACAAAAGGTTAAGCTTATGCATCTGTTTGTGAAAAGGTTTCCGGACATGATCCAAGACAAATGATATTACAATAAGGGAAATGTTGAAGCCATGATTTCTCATGCTACGCAAATTTAGCACACTGATCTTTAATTGGATGAAAGCTGCTTGTACTCTGCCAGAAGCTTCGAAATATCATCCATACGCAACTGAAAATTAGACAAATAATAAATCTGATGATATATGAAACCTTCCACTGAAAGACAAATAAGGAAACACATGAAAGGTGTACGATAGTGATACTGTTCCTTGAGTTTGATGATCAAGGAAACATGGAGAGATGTAGAGAAACATTTCCACCAGGTGACACATTATTAGTGCATTGCTTTTGCAGGTCCATAAAAAGTCCAAAAGAAGCATGATCCAAATGTCATTTATTTATGGTGAGATCATATTAAATTTATTGAATAAAAGACAAAACTCTCATATGATTTAAAAACCTTTTTAATTTTCAAAATTTTCAAAAAAAATCTGTATAATTTTCAGTTTTCTAAAACAAAAAAAAAACCTTACTCTTACATACACAACATGGACATTACATTTAAACTAATCATATATTGTTTACACGACAATCTAACTCTCTTAAATTTGACTAAATTAAATAATTTATTATAAGGGCTAATTACAAAAAAAAAAGTCAAACTTTTCAAAACTTTTCAATTATAGCTGAATTTTAAAAAGTGACAAATTTTCGAACTTTTAATTTTTCACAAAAATAACTAGGCGTTAGTGCTTACGTTAACGGTCTGATGTGGCAGAGTGTAATTGAACTCTCTCTCTCTCACTCCTAGCTTCTAAATTCTGGATTGTATCTCTCACCATCTCTTCTCTAGTCTCTCTTCACTTTCTCTTCATCATTTCTCAACTCTCTCTTCTCTAAATTTTATGAAAAATGTACCTATCAATGTCAAGAAATATGGCAAGAAGGGTGTAAGAGTTATCAGAAAAACACAACTCTCACTCTGCTTGGAACATGAAAGGGCAAACCAACATAGAACTTAGGCTATAGAAAAAGGGGAAAAAAACTTAAATTTTCAAAATAAAGCATAGATGTAAATGATCTAAGAATCTTTCCTAAATTTCTCTATCTCTACCTTCTCTACTTTTCCTCTCTCTCCCTCTCTACCTTCTCTGCTTTTCCTTTAATTTCTCAATAAAGATAATATTAACTAAAAAACGAAAGAGCAAAAGAATAAGAGATAGATTATGGTAGAAAAGAGAGAGTAATAAGTAGTTAACGAAAAAAGTAAAGAAACTAAAATGCAAAAAAATCGACAAATGAATGTTGAGGGAAGTAGTGCGGATAAGTCTTGGATTTGTTAGACAGTAACATTTTTATTAATTTTAAATATTATAAATTATGGTAAATTAATTAAATTAAATTTTGTGTATTTATTTTATAATATGTTGACATGGAAATTAAAATCCACGTGTCATCCACATGATAAAATTGTTAGTTGATATGGCAAGCCACATTAGTGACATTAACGGAAGAATTAACGTCAGAATTATATTTGTAAAAAATTGAATGTTCGAGTATTTAATTGCTACTTTTTAAAGTTCAGACTATAATTAAGATATAGCAAGAAGTTTGCAATTTTTTGTAATTAACCCTCATTATAATTATATTAAATTAATAACTTAAGTCCAATTTAATTGGTTCAAGCCAAATTTAATAACTGGGTTAGGTTACTATATTAGTAACATTTGATTGGTGCACATATAATATTTTATAAGATGTGTTTGTCGTTGTTATTTTTTAACCAAAATTTAAAAATAATTCAAGAAAATTTAAAACCAAAAGAATTTTTTTTCTAGAATTTAAAAGATTAGAGTTTTTTTAATTTCTTAAAATATAAAGGAAGTCTATGTCTTTTACCATAAATTTATCTAACATAATTCTTCAACTTGTCACAGTGGCTTGATCTAAAACTAGAATCTATGATCAAGCCTTTCATGATTGCATTTGACGATGAGCCCTATTATTATTAGCAATGAAAAATAAATTATTATATTCTCTAAAATATAAGAAAATAAGAATAATGTTTCAAATATGATAAACGTTGGTGGACATGATACATACCTGAGAAGCATTTTTCGTGTGATAAAAATGATGTGTATTTTTCTCAAGTGAAGTAGACCCCACCATGCATGCATCTGCTCCAACATCAGCTCTACACACAAACAGCAGATGTGAACCACCATCACCCCAAAAATGATATGTATATGAGAGTTTTGTATAGAAATCAACAGAAATTGATATCAGAGGTGGCTACAGCAAACAACTATTCTCATCGAAGTTAGCGTATTTATAGCACTCAGAGTATTTGAACACCAGCATGCTTATCATGGTTGGGCTATAGTGTGAATACCAAGTGATATACCAAGATCTCTAACAAAATGAAGATGATATTTCAAATCAATGATCACACCCTTCATTTTTCCTTTCCGGATCAGTTATTGTATCTAGTTACAGATTCCAGATTCTGTTAAGCTGCTAACTTAAAATATGTTTAAACAACCTGTCAATCCAATATAGACAACTGGCTTTTAGTTACGAAGCAAGGAATCAAGTGAAAAAGTACTATGGCTCAACTAACAAGTGGATCAACACACAAACTTTTCTCAATGAAACAGCTTTAAACATGAAAGTGACAACAAAACCAAAAAGATGGTTACAATTCTAAATGCAACTATTGCAAAATCTAAAATAGCCAAAATTATGGTCAAGTTACAAGATATCCTACTTACAAATGACTGCGAGCAATCAGGCGTTGGTAGTCACGAAGCAAAGGTCCAAGCTCCTTGAGTGGTAATGACCTGTGCGAAGACTTTCGCCAGTGTTCACGAACTGCCTGAATTTCCTATTGCATTTGTTTCAGCCCAGATGTCAGTTCAATTGACACATTGATTGAATGTGTATAAAAGCTTACCAGAAAAGATAAGTTTGATGAGCATGCAAAACCTGGCCACTATTGGAAACTTTATACCCAGTCAACCTCTCGGCTAATTCAAGAAGCTCTCTGTCTTCAAATTCATCTACAATTTGAATTCCAGAACTAGAAAATGAAAGTGAAAATTCTACTCTCCTTTGAAGTTCATTGATGGCAAAGTCTTCGTGTTCGGTTTCCTGCATGGAATGACTGTCATTCATGCGCAAAGGATATCATGAAAAAGAAAAAAAAAAATCAAGGCACTCTGGAAATAACATAGTAGAAAGGAGGGGATAAAGATTCAAGTGTAATTCAAAATTAATGGACTGCAATAAACAAATGCTGTTCTCATCATCTGTCGAAGCTTTATCAATATGAAGCATAAGTTGCAAATGAAAATATAACCGTGGCAAATCATATGGAAATGTCTGTCAGAAATTGAAATAACTTAACAAACCCTTACAGTCGTTACAGCCTTATAGTCAGATATATTGTTGGAATCTAAACAATAAGTGTGATATACTTCTTTTGATACGTAGGAAAGCACAAGCTTTTACCAGAATTTGAGCCCTGGTGGATGTTAAGTTTGTTAACGTCCTCTTCCATTGAGTAACTGGGCTCAATGGTTCAGTAAGGTATGTTCACCTTTCTATGTTACGGCAAAAAAATTAAAACATGAAACATGCATCTAGCTCATTCCCTTTGGCAGAACATTAACAAGTGCACAGCTGAAAGAGAAGATCATGCTAGACCATAAAGTTAAGAGCAAGCTAAGCAGATGGCACCAAGATTTTGACCAACCAATTAAACGGTTGGGGAAAACAGCATGATCTTATTAAAGCAGTTGTTTTGACACCTTAATCGCTGACAAGTCATTATCATCTGCCTCCTTATTTTCAGATAGATTCCTGGGTGAAGAAGCAGTCAATCTCTTTATAATAGGGTCCCCTGCAAAACATGTAAGATGTGACAACATAGTTATGACAACAATGACTATAAAAGGTTCTAGGTCTATGAGAACTATGCAAAAAGATAAAAAACGAGATGCTGAGATTGTTGTAAATAGAAAAATACAAATTCAAATCCTCAGTTTCACTATTAAAGTTTTGAATTTTTAGATCAATATCATCCTCCATTCTGTCTTTCTTCCCACATTCTAGCACAGTAAAATCAAATCACCATCTGCATTCACTGGTCTCAGTTCCTTATTTCCCAAGGACAACTGGATAATTGAAGATAGCTATAAAAGAAGAATGTAACAGTCAAGTCAAAGACAATCATGATCATGATGTCATGTTCAGTATATTTTCTCAAATTTTTATATTAAATAAGGTAAGTGATCTATAATTTTTCCCCTTCTTGCACAGCATTGTGGAACACTATTATCCAGCACAGATAGGTTGTTAGAATTTCTATTTGTCCAGAAGGTCAGCTAAAAATCATATTCATCACAAATAAGATTCGTCAAAGACTAATTATATTCTGAGGATGAAGGAATCAGTTAAGTACTTCAAATTTCATAGAGAGAATAGGAGGTACCTTCTGCAACCAACCACCATATATCACCAAATGTCGACTTCCCATCAAAGCCACCAAATAAGAGATATCGTGAACCAATGCATGTCATAGAGTGGTATGCTCGAGCAGGAGGAGGGTCACCACCAGTTGGCAAGCGCTTCCATTGCGCAGAAACTTCAGATTGGGAAAAGAGGAAAGAAACAAACATTAAGCCATAAGCATGCAAGTTCGCAGAAGTAAATTTGAATAGATTTACAACCATATTATGTCATAAGATCATTGAGATGGTTGTCAAAATGAACAGCATGAGAACAATAACAAATTAAACTAAATCAAAGAAACAGTCAAGGTCATTAAAATCATCTACAAATGGCACTGTTAGGTATGCAAATAGCAGCAGGATGTATTCTTCTCATTGTAATAACCAAATCAGTAAACACTTTCCTCCAAACCTAACATCTTACAGACAGTCATTTGAGTTTGAACGGAAATAGATTTGCTTTATAATTCTCAAACAGTTAAGTACAAACAACAACAATTAACATAAGCCAGTCGTAATTAACATAGATTACTAGCTTTCAGGATAGCTCTCCTGAATCTCAGTAGTACAAAGTTTAAGCAGCAAAATCTAACATAATAAATCAAGAAATACAAATGTTAAGACACCCATACCCCTATCTAGAACTATGCAGTCATTGTGATAAATGTCATAACGACTCAACCAGCCACCAGTTCCATGACCTCCAAACAGCAAGAGCTGCAATGAGAGAAGTTTAGCATTCCATTCCACTTCACAAATGAGTAAAAGCACCAACCGAACTATCACGCATGTAGGAACTAAAATAAATCATTCCAAATTTTGTTACTGAATAATATTAAATGCATAAAATCCATATAATTAAGTTGAACAAAGTAGCAAATACTCTCAAAAAAATTTATCTCTGAAGGTAGGGGCCTTAGAGTAGTAATTTACGTAGTGCCCTCCAGAAGTTATAGTGTGGCCACAACGAGCAGAAGGAGCTTGACCAGGAAGCCTCAATTGAGTCCATCCAGGTGCTTCATTTTCTTTCTTCCACAAATACAAAAAAACATTTACACAACATTAGGGAATCTAATTTGTAAATTCCTTCAGGGCTAAGCAAATCATTCTAATTAAGACTCAACAATATCAGCTTAGCTAAGTTTTTCACTCCAGAACTTATAACTATTTCAACAAAGGCAATGGCATAATTCAACCTAGTAGATGCTCAGGATCAGAATAGAAATTCAGTTTTGTGAAAGGGTCAACACATCATAGATTTAGATTGAAAATTTTTGGCACACAAATTTAAGGAATTATGCACCAGCAGTAGATACACTTCTAGCAGCCAAATTCTGTTTGACACTCAGCTTCAAGTGACAATTGAAGAATAAATGAAGTAACACAAATTTCCAAAGATAACAGTCAAAATAGGAAAATCCCACTCTTAATCTTTATTCCTGTTCAACTATCTGTGCAAGATGCTAGATTTCCATCCAATCAATGCAAAGAAATAAGCATTCCCTATTCCCAAAAAAATTACAAAACTAATACACCAAAAATATAAATTTGCCTCACTAAGGACCAGAAGATATAAAGACGGTACATAATGATTACAATATGACAAGTGACCTCAAGGGAAAAAGAGCAAAATGTAAGCATAATGTATAAGAGTCAGGTTCTATAAGTAAAATCAGACATTTGACAGAGTAATTAATGGAGATGAAAAGAATCAACTGTTAACCTTCTTCAATAAGACCCTTCAGAGCCCACAAATCACCCATGATTGGCCCACCACCACCTGTTAAAATCAAGATATCTTTTTATCATGCAAAAGTCCCACAAACAATCGCATGGACAACAAAGAGTATCATGGTGGGGTATTCAGATGTGGATCTCACACCAAGCTATTGAACCATACAAAATTCCCTCAAAAAGTTTAAGTGAATTGATGAAAATTATCAATAGTAATGCTCGTTAGCTTCCTACCCAATTACACGTCAATAAAACATGAAGAGAAACTGTTTGCTTAGTAAATAAAAGAAAATATACAGATCAGGTATGCGTTCAGTGAAAAGTGTTTAATAATGGCATATCTGTTGTTAATTGTATTTGGTCGGAACGGATTTCACACCATTATTATTGACAGAGAAAATTTTGAAGAAATGGAAAAAGGAACTAAACTTCAAATACACCCAAACAAATGTAATAAGATGCAGGCATATTAACATATTTCACAGATTTTGACAAAATACTCTTGCTATGGACAAAAACTTAAAACAAAAAAAATGCAGTTTTTGAGTTATTTTAATTTCAGATTATTGCGTGCTATTTCACCTCTACCACCATAGACAAGCAATCGCTTCTCAACCATGGTAGCTGTGTGCCCACATCTAGGTGGTGGCAACGCACCAATAACTGACAGCTCTATCCATTCAAGCGAAACTGTTAAAAGAAGAAGAAAGCAAAACTCATTAATCGATGTTATTTGGAAAGCAATAGTTTAAGATAGATAACACATCTCAAAGAAAAAGAAAAGAAGTTACTTGTGTCCAAAACGTACACATCTGACAACCACTTCTTGCCATCCCAGCCACCATACCTGCACTCAATAGATCTTCATAAACTAACCATAGATGACAGAACATTTTCAAGCTCACAAAACAATGAAATCGGCACCCACATAACAATCTTTTGGATTCCAATAGATGAAGCAGCAGCAAAGTCTCTAGGTGAAGGCAAATCACCAAAACTGGTCAGCTCTGACCATTGCCACATATCTACAGCAAATGCCAACCAATGATCCAGAAGTTCAAAAGAAGAATTCAAACAAGTAGAATGCCATCAACATTCAAATCTATTTTCAATATATGCAAACACCCATGAAAACGGAATAATGCATTGCAATAATTTAAGGTTGTCGTCATTGTTGCAAATGGAACCAAAAAGAGTTCTTGCCAACTTCAATAAATCTGATAACATGCACTCTTTTAAGCAGTTGAATAGATAGGTACGATTCTTACCTGTATCTAGAACCCAAAAGTCACCCAACCTGAAGACCCAACATCATTGTCAATAAAATGCCTTCGAAATTAATCCCCAAAGCATGAAACTGGCGTATGATAGGATAGGAGCACAAGTATCTGCAAATTCATCTTTGTGTAAAGTACAAACCTTTTGGCACCAGATCGGCCACCAAAGATGAACATATGACAATCAATAGAAACAGCAACATGAAAAGCTCGTGGGCTAGGCCCCACTTGTCCATCAGACCCATTTCCACTGCAGTCTGGCTGAAACCATAACTTGTTCTCTAAAACAATCAGATTGGAATAGTTATTCAGTAGAATTGACTTACAAAGAGCAGGGAAGAAAGCGAGTCAACAAAGTAACAAGTGAAGAATAGAGAAAATTGAGTGAGTACCGATATCATAGACAAAGACGTCAGAGAGGAATTTCTTGCCCACAAGGCCACCGAAGATCACAACCTTCGATTTGCCAATCAAAACAGCAGTGTGGCCACTGTACCGGTAATTCAGTTAAACAATCATACTGAGAGGGGATGAAGAACAGAAACTTAATAGTATACACCTGCGAGGTTGGGGAAGAGGTCCAATGAAATCTGAGGAAGACGCTTGAATCCAGTAATGCATTTCTTCCTTCTTTCTCGTTCCCTGTGTCTATTATTTTGTTGAAAAAGCGTCTTACTTGTTCGAGCGGAGCAAGGAACCATTTCAAATACATTGCTTCTATTCTAAAATTCAAAAACTAAGACAATAATAATATTATCTAATTTAAACTCTCTTAAATAAAAGCTTGTTTATTAGCTGATTTTTATGAGATGCAACAGAAACACTAAGGAGCTAGACTTATTGAAATAATGGTGAATTTATTAGTGAGATATGTTATGATAATAAAAGTAAAATTGTTGAAAAAGGAGGATTTTTTAATGTTATTCAATAAATTGATATAAGAATAAAAAGGGTTTCTACCGAGCTCTATTAATTCATCATCATCATCATTATATCTGGAATTTTCGCATTGAAACAGGATTTAAGGAGGCCTGATAGTACGCAGCCTTACCCCTACAATGTAGAGAGACTGTTTCCAGTAGACCCACAAGCATATGTGACATGATAACCAAGATGTAGGATACAATGAATAAAATTAGTAAAGATGGGAAATACATTGAAATATATATACCTGATGTTGTCATAATCCGCTATTACTTTTTGCCTTGCCAAGACCAGCTTTACTCATTGCCCATCAGCGCTATGCGTCTTCCCTGAGCAATGCCTTGAGTGTGCAGCATGTCTATGGTGTTACATGTCCAGCATAGGAAGCTTCCCATAAACCTTAAAAAAAAAACACACACACACACACACAATTCTAAGGCATGTTGTTTACCCTAATCCTATCACGTCAGACCGTTCTAAATCGAGCCACCGTTGTTGTGAGTGCCAACTCTGACAGATCTCTCTTGATCACCTCCCTCCAGGTTTTATAAGGCCTCCCTCTCCTCCTCTTATATTCATTAAGGGTAATCCGCTGGCCGCGACAGACCGGAGCATCACAAGGCACCTACACACATGCCCAAACTACCGAAGCCTTTTCTCTCACAACTTGTCTTTAATACGAGCTACCTGTAGCCTGACCCTTACTACCCTATTTCGTACCCTATCTCTTTCGGTAATACCACACATCCACTTAAGCATTCGCATTTCAGCTACCAACAACTATTGCATATGTCTATGCTTAATAGGCCAGCACTCCGCCCCATATAACATGGTTGGCCGAATCACCATTCTATAGAACTTCCCTTTGAGTC
>JANIHZ010000005.1:56146674-56177685 GCA_027478365.1 Erythroxylum rufum | reverse complement strand
ATCTTTATTTGTTAACTTTTTTACTAATACAAATCATTCATAATAAAATTATCAATGAATTATATATTTATAATCATATTAAGAACCAGGGGTATTTTCATCATTGGCACATTTTTTATGTTCTGTCCACTGCAACCAAACACATTTCAATCCTCGAGACGGAGACAGTTTTTTCTGTTCTGTCCATCACAACCAAGCAGCTCACTGTCTCCAATTTTTGTTCTGTTCCTTCTCCAATTTTTTGTTCCGTTCCGTCTCCGCATACAGAAGACAGCAACCATACGCAGGGTTACTATAAGGGTTAATATAGAAAAGATTGCTTAGAAAATAAAAGAAAATAATTTTGGTTCTAATATCTATTCCAAATATTGATGTATCCAAAGCTCATTTGAAAGAGCGTACTCATTAATAGTGATGGATAATAAATAAAGAATCTAACAGAAGCAGAGAAGAAAAGGAATAAAATATGGGCATGAGCAATTAAAAGAGAGCAAAGTATTCTTTATTTTCTGACAAATTAGGGAAATAGTGTAATACACCTATAACGAATTAGGGAACCTATTTATAGACTTGAAACATAACATAATTTCTATTATTCTACAACTATAATAGAAGATTCTCAACAAACATATAATAGATAAATGTTATTAATCTTAATAACTATTAGGAGTAATATCATCTTAATAGACATTGACTATTTCAGCATAAATAAAATATTAGAGAAGGCTATTTCAGCTGAAATAAAAAATAGAAAAGAACCTAGTTTAACATCAATATCTCCGGGTAACGTTGATTACGTAATTTACGTATAACAACCATACGCCTTAACTTGGCACAACTTTCATACTTTAATGACTTGGTTAGCCTAGTTTTTAAGCTTATAAATACTTCAATTAAATATTTTCTTTGCAATTAAGTCCCTTAAGAAATGAAAGTGTTGGAGAGCCATGGGTCCATGCATCACATAAATGACAAGGTAGCAGAAGTGTTGGAATCAAAATTCTAACCACAAGACATCCCCAAAAAATCCAAAATCTTTGTTCTTGTATAAACAAATTATAAGAACATGAAATTACAGCATATGTACCTTGCAAATATTCCTCGTTTCTTGAATCTTCTCTTTGTTTGGGTTGTAGTAAACACCAAACTCTTTACTTGGCCTCTAGAGAGCACGCAAAGATGAAGAAAAAGTAGTGTGTAAGGGTGGTTAGAGCACCAAATAAGATGAGTTCAAGTAGATGCTCAAGTGAGAGTTAGATCAAGACTAAGTTACATGTAATTAATCTCATGCAGCAATTGCTTAGAATTGCATGAACAAATCCCAAAATCACTCCTCTCAACTTCCAAAACTCTTCTAGACCCTTAGCCTCTCTATTGAGAATATTTTTGGCTAAAAAATTTGTGTGGCCATAATCGGTGGCCAAAATTGGTCGTGATCGTGACCTGGCTTGCTTAAATAACAGCCATGCACACTTTGTTTTCCATCCGATATGCGTGTGACCCTAATTAGGTTTCCAGTTACTTTGGTCACTTGAATTAACTCTTAATCCGAGCAAATCATGAAGGGTTTCATAATGCCAATTTACCGGAATGTGAGTGGATTAACACTCAAACTCTTCGATAGTTAATTATTTGACTTACGAACCTTTCTATAGTCATTTATCGTGCAATTCGTCCCTTCACCATCCTATAACCCACTTGGTTCAAAATTTGGGCTATGTGTTAACTCCCACTAGACTGACTATGTTAGATCTAGTCCAATTCCCAATAGACTGACTATGTTAAATCTAGTCCAAGTCATGTTATTTCTTGTCCTGGGGATCTCATTACTCTATGTGTCATTGACGACTCTCTTCATGACACATAACTGCTTTGGTCAGAGACTCCTAAGTAATGACCCCGATAAGAAGTTGTAGGTATCATCTCCTTCTATCAGGAGTAGTAAATCCTTTATTGTCTACCTAATTACCTTCGAATACCAATAACTATACCCGATCACCACCCTATGAGCGACCTCATCTTGAGGCAACAAGGAATGGTGTCAAAGCACAAGATCAATATTCAAGATATCTTTGATTATCTCAAGTCTAAGGAAATTTACACAATTGCTATGATGAGATTAATCGCTGACATTTGATAGATCATCCTTATAATAATCTCATAGCTGGTCATTCGATGTACTTACTACTCTTAGTAAGCATCCACATGTTAACTCTAAACATCTCATGCTTTATGAGATCCATTGTTTGATCAAATCAAGGAGTATAACATATGCTAGTCTATCCGGATTAACAATGTCCTGTCTCATTAATCCTATGACTTGGGATAATTTAGATACTAACATAATTGCACATGATAGGAATCTCATTATGATTTACTTTATGTTATGTTTTGTATCATGGACTTCATTAATTCGATTTAAGATAGACATCAATTCATAGATAAATGAATATTAAATTAATTAAAATTATCTTTAGCTTTATTAATCAAAATAAAGTTTGTACAAAAGTGCTAAAGGTGATTGCCTTTAGAACATTACTCTAACAATCTCCTACTTGCACTAAAGTCAATCGCCTTTATACCCAATACCATAGGTGACTACATTTGAATCAAATCTCATTTGAGGAAGTGGCTTAGTCAAAGGATCAGCGATGTTCTAATATGTGGGCACTCTCTCTATCTTCACATCACCTCTATCAATGATCTCCCTAATCAGTTGATATCTCCTGAGTATGTGCTTAGACCTCCCTTAGCTCCTTGGCTTGAGCAATATCGGCATTATTGTCACAATATAACAGTATCGAATCTACAATGCTTAGAATCACTCCAAGTTTCATAATGAACTTCTTGATCCAAACAGCTTCTTTTGCCGCTTCCGCAGCTACAATGCACTCTGACTCTGTCGTTGAATCTATATTCGTCTCTTATTTGGAACTCTTCTAATTGACTACTCTACCAATCAGTGTGAAAAGGTAACCTGAATGGGATTTAGAGTCATCCTGGTCAGATTCAAAACTGGCATCTATATACTCGCTTACTATGAGATCTCCATCTCTATGTACCAAGAATACATCCTTCATCTTTCTCAAATACGTTAGGATATTCTTGACAGCCACCCAGTGACACTCACCAATATCTGATTGATATCTGCTCGTAACACTTAGAGTATATGATATATCGGGTCTTATATATAACATAGCATATATGATTGATCCTATTTCCGAAGCATACAGGATCAAACTCATGTGAGTCCTCTCATCTTGCGTCTTGGGACGCATAGATTTCGAGAGTTTTATCCTATGAGTCATGAGAAAATAAAAACCCTCTCTTGGACTGCTCCATGCTAAACCTCTTTAGAACTTTATCTATATATATAGATTGTGAAAGACATAGCAGCTTCTTTGATATATCTATATAGATCATTATTCCCAATATATAAGTTGCTTCTCCAAGGCCTTTCATGGAGAAATTCTGGAAGAACGAAATTTTGACAGGTTACAAACTTGAGACATCATTTCCTATTAGTAATATGTCATCCATACATAACAAGGATAGCACTCCCACTAACCTTCTTGTACATACAAGGTTCATCCAGATTTTGTGGGAAACTAAACTCTTTGATTGTCGCATCAAATCAGATGTTCCAACTCTTAGATGCTTGCTTTAATCCATTTGAACCCTATGGGTTTTAGCCCTTTGGGTAGGTCAACCAAAGTGCAAACTTGGTTTTCAAACACGTAATCCATTTTGGACTTCATGGCTTTAAGCCATTTTTCATATTCTGAATTCTTTAGAGCCTCTTCATAGGTTATAGGCTCATCATTCTCTATGAGCAATATTTCGTTATGTTCACTTATGAGAAATCCATATCTTTCTAGAACATTACGTATTATACTTAACCTACGAACATTTTTTTGTTAGAAGGTTTAACTGTTGTCTCATCTTTATGAACAATAATCTCGGGTTCAGGCAGTTGATTTGCATCTATTTGAGCATTATAAACTTCAACAATTTTAACTTTGCTCCCACTATCTTCTCTTAGAAAAACTCTTTCTCTAAAAAGACATCATGCTTTGAGACAAACACCTTTTATTCTAAGACATTGTAGAACTGATATCCAATTGTTTCCTTAGGATATCCTACAAACAGACATTTCTCATATTTTGCTTCAAGCTTGTCTGATTGAATCCGCTTCACGTAAACCGGACAATCCCAAACTTTCATATGAGAAAGATAGGATTTTTTAGTAGTCCATATCTTATATGGAGTAACATCGAATGCTTTTAAAGGGACTCTATTTATGACATGAACAACAGTCTCGAGTGCATAACCCCAAAAGGATTTTGGTATATCTGCTATGCCCATCATTGACCTTACTATATCCAACAAGGTTTAGTTTCTCCTTTCAGCCACACCATTATATTGCGGTGTGTAAGGTGGAATCCATTGGGATACAATCCCATTATCCCTGAGATAACTTATAAACTCCTCGTTCAAGTTATCACCACCTCGATCTGATCGAAGTGTCTTGACACTTTTACCGAGCTGTGTCTCTGCTTCATGTCAAAATTGTTTGAACATTTCAAATACTTCAGACTTGTATCTCATTAGATACATATACTCATATTGTGAATAACCATCGATAAAGGAAATAAAGTACAAAAAACCACCTCTAGCATGAATGGACATCGGACCATATATATCAAAATGTATTAGGTCTAATAACCCATTTGTACGTTCACCATTTCCTTTAAAAGGTAATTTAGTCGTCTTGCTTAACAAGCAAGATTCATATGTGTCATATGATTCATAATCAAATGACCCTAAACTACTACTCATGTGTAGCTTAGCCATACGTCTCTCACTTATATGGCCAGGTCGATAATGCCATAAGTAAGATGATTTTAAATTATCCCATTTTTGTCTTTTATTGTCATTGATATTTAAAATTGGATTGCATATATCTAATCTATAAATACCATTGATCAATGTAGCAGTACCATACAACATTTCATTCAACTTAATTGAACAACCATTACTAGAAAAAATTAAATGAAATCCTATTTTATTAAGACATGAAACAGATACAATATTCTTTGTCACAACGGGTACATAATAGTAATTATCCAAAATTAACTCTAGCCTATTAGGAAAATACAAAATATAAGTTCCTACGGCTAATGCAGTAACTCTTGCTCCATTTCTCACACGTAGGTCCATCTCTCCCTTCTTAAGCAGTCTACTATCCCTGAGACACTACATATCAACATATATGTGTGAGTCACATCCAGTATCTAATACCCAAATGTTATGATCAGAAATAGTATTAACCTCAATGACAAATAACATACCTGAAGTAGACGATGGAGCATCTAATGCCTTCTTTTGCTTCAACATCTCCAGATAGGCTTTATAGTTCCTCTTTCAATGCCCTTCTTTGTTGCAATGGAAGCATATTCCCTTTGGTGTATTGTCCTTTGTCTTCTTCTTGGCTACACCTCCCACTGACTTCTTGGACTTCTTCTTTTTTTGCATCCTCTTGTAAGAACCAGAAGCAGAGTCCACCAACATTATAGCCTTACTGTCCTTCCTGACAGTTTGCTCAGCTATTTTGAGTAAATTAATTAGTTTAGGTATTGAAGTAGATATTTGGTTCATCCGAAAGTTATGCACAAAATGTGAATAACTATCGATCAAACCAATCAAAATTAAGTTTATACTTAATTCGTGATCCATTATAAAATCCAAACTGGCTAACCTCTCACTGGATCCATTCATCTTCAACATATACTGCACTGAAGACAATCTATCAACCATCTTAGAGCGAAAAAGCAACCTCAAGGTCTCGAACATTTCAAACCGAGCTTGCTTATCAAACAGTTCCCTTATATGGTAGACTATGGTATGAACATTTATAACCTCATGTTGCTTTTGCAGTTCTGGCAATATAGAGGCCAACATAATATAGTTAGTCAGCTCATTATCATCCAGTAGCTTCTTGTAAGCTTTCTGATCCTCATTAGAGGCATCGGCACTAGGGGATCAAGAAGTGGCTCATTTAGGACATATCCTAGTTTCTCATATTTGATAACAATTCTCAAATTTCATAGCTAATCTAAGAAATTTGATCCTATGAGTTTGTTAGAGTCAAGTAGAGAGTGTAAGTTCACACTGGATAAAGACATCGTGGCAATTTAATAACCTAGAAGAATGAGAGAAAGCATTATAATAGACATAAATGCATATCGATAAAGACTTTAATCATATGCATTATGGGTCCCACTATTTTATCCAAATACATATCCCTCACTACGAATCCGAGAAAAATTATAATTTTTATAATGGGTCGATATCCAATATTACTAAGAATGACCTTAGGTTTGCCCAACAAGTCACCTTAGGTCAATCGGTAGGTATCATTCATACTAATTGCATTCATTTATACAACTTGTGCCATCAACTGTTGATTTAGCACACTCATTGGGTTATCAACTCTTGATGCATATACATCCCATGTATACTACCCAACTTTGCCTCTATCAATGTTGACCTTGGTTTGTCCAATAAATCAACACTTCTAGTTAGGACTAACCCATTAATTCGGAAATCTAATTTCCATAGTTTAAACATATTCGTGTAAAGCAGGCTTAGGTTTGCCTAATAACCCCAACACTAACAGAATTCTGGTTCTTGCCATATCAATGGAAGACGCAAGTCCTAATATTTTGGTTGAGGGATTTATTCTTAGGTCTCATATATCACATATATAAATTAGGATTATATATGACTCAATTAAATTGGGCCTATGTCCATAACCACCCTTAAAATGCATCTAATGCGTGTAACACATAAAGGAGGTTTAATTCAGGTTATGACTTGACTATGCTTCTAAAGTTCATGATTTGATTCAACTCTTGAACCGAATCAGGTACTAGTGTTAGTCTCGGATAATTCGAATTATGAAGGTGATTCAATTAGGAACCCTAAAATTCAATTATTTTGATGTCCAAATTAAACACTTTAATTCTAGTATACATGCCTTTTTTCTAATCACACTAGAAATGCTATACTCTACTTAGATTAATTCTAAATTAATTCCTAGGGTTTCCAAAATTCTTAAACATCAATTAGTCATCTAAAACATCCCTAGGTCATCTCAAATTTATCAAGACAATTTTAGCATAAGCTAAAAATATCTTAACGGCCAAAATTATCAAGATAAATAAGTTAACTGACTAGATACTAAAGAGATCGATTCGATGTCCGAAAATTTTATAGAGCCCTAATTTCAAATATATGCACTTAGTATGCTACTATCATCAAAATAATACATTTCTTATCTCATAAAAAAATTTCAAGATCGAATAACCGAAACACATACACATAAGTCATTATACAAATTAGCCCCATCAGCTTTTAAAAAGCTTACCAGTGTTGACTTTGACTTGATCTATTAATTGAATCAATTTCAATTAATTCTGGAGAAATTCCAGAGTCTTATGAACATTCTAAATGTGTTAATAAAAAACTAATTCCTAAGAATTCTTTATGAACTAAGTGGAATTAGCCAACACATCATATGTCCACTAACACTTGTCATACACCAACAACATGTAGGTAAAATCGAGAATAAACGATTTATCATTTCAAAAACAGATGTCATGCATCTCATATATGTGGCAACATCATATGTGCATGTTCATAAAGAAAATTCATAAAAACAATTTTTTATAAAATTATTATGGAATTTACAAAACAAGCATTCTATTTTCTAGAAATTCCCATAAACCAACACACGAACAAACTGGAGATTAATTTGCGATAAAATAGCAAAAGACATTCAATTGAAATTTCCTTTGACAAAAACATAATATAACATCTTATAAACATTTTTGTGAAAGAAAATCAGAAAAAACCATTTTTTTCCAATTTATACGATTTTTTTGAAATCAACATTCATGTCAGTCACAACCCAGCAAACAGTTTGCACATGTTTAATAGATCATCTTATACATGCATGAGTTGCTCTGATACCATCATTGGAGAGCTATAGGCCCATGCATCACATAAATGGAAAGGTAGCGGAAGTGTCAAAACCAAATTCCAACCCCACTACATCCCCAACAAATCCAAAATCTATGTGCATTTATAAACATATTATAAGAACATAAAATTACAGCATATGTACCTTACAAATACTCCTTCTTTCTTGAATTTTCTCCTTGTTTGGGTTGTAGCAAACACCAAACACCTTCCTTGGCCTTTAGAGAGCACAAAAAGATAAATAAAAATCAATGTGTAAGGGTGGTTAGAGCACCAAACAAGACGAGGTCAAGTAGAAGCTCAAGTGAGAGTTAGATCAAGACCAAGTTACATATAATTAATCTTATGCAACAATTGCTTAAAATTGTATGAACAAATCTCAAGATCACTCCTCTCAACTTCCAAAACTCTTCTGGACCCTTAGCCTCTCTATTGAGTGTGTTTTTGGCTAAAACTTCGTGTGTACATAAGTGAAGAACTCACTTATGTACCACCTATCATTAAGTTGGTCACCTATATACATAAGCCAGGATCGTGGTGTGCTTAAATGATAGCCATGCATACTTTGTTTTTCATTAGATATTTTATGCGTGTGACCCTTAGGTTCTCAGTTATTTTAGTCCCTTGAATTAACTCTTAATTTTTCATGATGACCGGAATATAAGTGGATTAACACTTGAACTCTTCGATAGTTATTTATTCAACTTACAAACTTCATATTCAATTACTGTGCAATTCGTCCCTTCACCATCCTATACCCCACTTAGTTCAGAGTTTGGGCTATGTGTTAACTCCCACTAGACTTACTATGTCGAATCTAGTCCAATTGATGTTAGTTTTTGTCCTGGGGATCTTATTACTCTATGTGTCATTGAAGACTCTCTTTAGGACACATAATTGCTCTGACCAGAGAATCATGAGTAATGACCCCGACAAGAGGCTATAGGTATCATCTCCTTCTATCAAGAGTGGCAAATCCTTTATTGGATACACAATTACCTTCAAATACCATAGCTATACCTAATTACCATCATATGAGCAACCTCATCTTAAGGCAACAAGGAATGTTGTCAAAGCACAGGATCAGTATCTAAGATATCCTTGAGTACCTTAAGTCTAAAGATATTTGCATAATTGCTATGATGAGATTAATCACTGACATTTGATAGATCATCCATAAGATAATTTTATAGTGGGTCATCCGATGTGCTTACTACTCTTAGTAAGCATCCACATGTTAACTTTAAACATTTTATTCTTACAAATTGTGAGATCCATTGGTTGATCAAATCAAGGAGTATAACATGTGCTAGTCTATCCGAATTAACAATGTCCTGTCTTATTAATCCTATGACTTGGGATAAGTTAAATACTAACATAACTGCACATGATAGGAATCTTATTATCATGATCTCATCATGATTTCCTTTATGCTATGTTTTGTATCATGGACTTCAATAATTCGATTTAAGATAGACATCAGTTCATAGATAATTGAACATCGAATTAATGAAAATTGCCTTTTGCTTTATTAATCAAAATAAAGTTTGTACAAAAGTGCTAAAGGTAATTGCCTTTAGAGCACTACTGTAACAGAAAGTGTATATCAATATGCTTGCTTGTTGACATAGCGTGTTGTAACGCTACACAAAATAATTATACATACAACTATAGTAGTGGTAAATCTAGGTCTATCCTATAGAGAGTGTATATAAAGCTTTTGAAATGAAAATAATCGGTGTTTAGGTTATAGGAGGTTTTGGTTTAATAACAAAAATAAAGTAAAACTAAATTAATGAAAAGAAATAAAAGAAACATTTAAAAATGACGAATGTGATGAAATTGTTAAGGACCCAATCATCAGTTCAATCTCAGCCTACACCTAGTTAAACATACTTCATTGATTTGTTACTCTCTTAACTCTCTAGCAGCTATTAATTATGGGTTAATGATAAACTCTATTAACCCTAGGTTTCCCTTAGGTTGTGTTTAATTAAGAGATTAAACCTAACTACCAAATAACCTAGGATATGATCTTTATATTCAATTAAACAGTCAAATTATGAATTAAGAAAATCGATTAATCAAGGCAACAACTACATACGCTCAAGTTATTTAACCTAGGTTATGTTATCCTTAATGATTCGAAATCAATCGAAAACACAACAATTACGGATTGTATCCTTAATGATTTGATATCATCAGTAGCTACAAACAAATTTCAATAAAACAATTATGTATTATATTGAATATTCTAGCGATGGGTTTGTAATAAAATGATCCAATGAATGCATTATAATCATCTTTTCACGATACCCAAACAATAAATATAGGATAACATAATCAATTCCTAAGGAGAGCAAGAATAACAAAAATAATAAATAAATGCTTAACCGGGTTCTTCGGCAACAGTATCACCTCTGAACTGATGTCGGGAAGCTTAGCTCTCCATCTTCACCGTGGGTCTCTGATAGTGTCTACTCCTCATTCTTCTCCCGAAACCCTTGGAGCCTTTTTCCCAAATGAAAGCATGCTCTCTTTTCAGTCGTCAAATGATGCTTTTATATTAAAACTGTAACATTTCAGTTGAGCTATCAAATACTCACGGGGTGAGAGATTGGCTCATTACTATGAGAGGTATCTCCCAGTCGTGAGCCAGCTAACATGGTCAGAAAAGGTGTCTCACACCCGTGCAAGGTGTGTAATGGGTGTGAGAGATGTCTCACGCCTATGACACTTCCATGCATGGTCGGGAGCTATGTTTTACACTCTTCATGCTTCATGTTCTTCATTTTATATGTTTTCATGTCTTCTTCTTGCTTTAATCCTTCGTCTTCTTATTCCATGAAGACAAGTGAGTGTGAATCTTCTGAAAACGGCTCAAATATAGTGCTTTCAACTCACTTTAGCTCCTTCACTTCCGAATTATACCTAAAATCAAATATGAACTAAAATGAGTGTTTTAAGCATTTTAAAGCATTAATCACTAAGTGTCATGAATTAAATTTATCAACAATTAAGCATATATCACTTGTTCCTTATACAATTGGATTATTAACTAAATTTAATGTTGAAATACCATCAACAAAAATCTTAATGTGGCCTCAACTAGTGCAACAATTGCTTGCTTCTTAGATGACTATGAGTAAATTGTATTAAGAAAATAAAATGGTAACAAAAAGTACTTTTATGATCATAAAATATCTCTACCCTTATCATTGTCTAAATATTAAACAAGAAAACAATTGTCTATAGAGAAATAGAATAAACCAAAGTCATAAGTACCTTTTAAATCCCACAGGTAAAAGAGTTCTTATAAGATTGCAATTTAGTATTTGATATTTCTTTAAAAGCTCAGTAATACAACTCTTTTTAGAGATAAAAATTACATCATCCTTTTGAACCACTTCAATACCAAGAAAATATGAAATTAGGCTAAGATAAGTTATTTCAAATTCCTACATTATAAACTTCCTGAAAGCTTCAATCATACTAGTATTATTGTTTGCAAATATTAAATCATCATCATATAAACACACCATTAACATATCAGTGAAATTATTTATTTTCATAAATAATGCATACTCTAAGGGATATTTGTTGAAGCCAATCTCAAGAAAGAAAGAATCAATGTGCATATTCCACACTTTTAGAGCTTGTTTTAGGCTATACAAAACCTTCTTCAATTTGTACACTTTATCCTTATTCCGTTGTTTTATGATATCAAGAGGTTATTTAGCGAACACCTCTTCTTCAAGTGGCCCATTTAGGCATGCTAACTTCACATCCATTTGATATATTTTTCTAATAATTTTATGTAGTTAAAGCAATTACAAATTTGATAATATCTATTCGAGTAACTAAAGCAAATACTTATTGATAGTCGTACTAACATGTGCTTAATTAATTATATAATTATTCCATAACATTTAGCGATTAATGACATGAAATTTCTTAAGATACTAACTTTGACTTATACATGGTTTTAAGTATGATTCAGAATCAAAGAAGTTAAAGTGAGTCGAAATCACTACATTTGGGCTATTTTCTGACTTGTCTTCATGGAACAAGAATGAGGAAGAATCAGAGCAAAGAAGAGAAGACTTGGAGAAGATTAGAGGAAGAACCTTTGACACGATCGTGACAGAAGCCTATGTGATGACAGCTTGGGGATTGCTTTCGAACTAAACTTATCGAGGGCTATTTTAGACATTTTGGGTAGGGTAAAACCTAGTTTTTACCATAATTGGAATGAAATATGAAAAAGAAAAGAAGGAAACCCTGAAGGGGGCCTCCATTCCTGGATTTTTGGGTTGAACCAAAAGAGTGTAGGAACTTCGGGAGAGCATGAAGAGGGAGGCAAGCAAACTCTCTACCATGAGAAACCCATAGAGGTGTAGCTTTCTCGACATTAGTTTGGATGTGCAATCGACATCGACGACCCGGTTAAGTGTATTTCTCCTTATATTTGTTGTTGATTTCTCTCTTTAGAAATTGATTGTGTTATCCTATGTCTATTGTTTGGGTCTTGTGTAAGAATGATTGAATGCTCTATTTGATTGTTTTTATGTATGAACCCATTGATAGGATCGAATGATATGAGCCCATTGCTAGGATCGAATGCAATACGTAATCGTTATGTTTTCAATTTATTTGTAGCGATTAATGGTTCATAATCATTATGGATAACATAACTTAGGTTAAATAATCCAAACTTGTGTGATTATTGCTTAGATTGATCTATTTTCTCATTCGCAAGGTGACTGTCTGATTAAATTAAGAGAGCGTCTCCTAGATTATCTGATAGCTAGGGTTAATCAACGAACTCTTTTTAATTAACTATAACCTAAGGAAAAATCAGGACTAACAGAGCTTATTATTAATCTACGACCAATAGTTTAGAGAGAGATGTGAAGACAACAATTCAATGAAATATGTTTAACTGGGTGTAGGCTAAGATTGAATCAAAGAATTGGGTCCCAGACGAATTCATCACTTTCATCATTTTTAATGTTTCTTTAATTTATTTTCATTAGGATAGTTTTGCTTTATTTTCTTGTTTGATAAAACCAAAACCCCCTTAACCTAAATACCTGTTAATTTCATTTTAATAACTTTGCACACACTGTTTGTGGGATCGACCTAGACTCACCACTACTATAATAGTAGTCTAGTTTATTTTGACTAGCGTTATAACGCGTTGTCACATACCCCAGTCCTTGTTTAAATCTCTTTGTTATTAATCTCATCTTAAATCTCTTTACCTATCCATTTAGTTTCACTTTTGTTTTAAGAACTCACTTCATATTGATACCATCATGACTTTGTGGGGGATCAATAAGAAACTATGTATTGTTTCTTTCAATCGCTTTAATCTCCTCGTACATATCTACTAACTATTTAAGATTTTTGAATGCTTCTTCCAATGCCATGGTTTCAAAATATGTAAAGAAAGTAAGGTATACTAATACTCTGTCATTTATTTTCATCATCAGGATTTACCTCATAATCTTATAAATGTAAAGGTTATTGATAATGTCATTAAGGCCTTCCAGATTTTGTTAGAAAATATAGCAAAAATGACTATTAAGAAGATTTTTATAAGGTTTATCCATTTGCATTGGGCATTGTTGCTTTTTTTATAAGAAGAGAAATTACATGTTTTTTAGGATTAGTATCCTTATTTTAATCCCAACCGTCTTCTTCATTAAAAACTACATCTTAGCTAATAATTACTTTCATTATGATAAGATTAAATAATGTATACCCTCCACATGTATAGCCAATAAAGATAGTTTTCTCTACTTTATCATCTAACTTTTCCTTTATCTCTTCTAAAATATAAACATAGGCAATAACACCATAACATGACACACTCCAAGCTTCTAAAAGGGTAAGATTTGAGACTCTTTTTATTAATATATATTCAAAATATAAATAAAACATAAGACAACTTTGCCCTAAAAAAATTTGCATTTGTTTGGCCTTTAGCATGTTTCTTACTATATCCATAATTGTTATGTTCCTCTATCTAGCAATTTTATTGTGTTGCAAAGTATAAGGACAAGTGACTATATGATGTATCCACTGTCCTTCTCGAAACTTTTTAAAGTCATTAGAGGTATATTCACCTCTACCATTAGTGTGTAATTCCTTATAAGTTAATTACTTTATTTTTCAGTATGTATCTTGAACTTCTTAAAGTAATAAAAAAATTCAGACTTTCTTTGCAAAAAATATAATCATATTTTACAAATAAAGTCATCAATAAAAGTCAAGAAGTACCAATTAGTACTATTTGATACAATAATCATTGGGCCACATACATTAGAGTGAACAAGCTCAAGTAATTGAGAAACTTGTTGACATTATTCTGTTACAAAAGGCATTCAATGATGTTTCCCAATAGTGCATGCTTCATATGATTGTTCAAGATGATGTATAGTTGGAAGTCTTTTTACCATATTTTCTTAAGCAAGATTTTTTAAACTATGAAAGTTTAAATGTCCACACTGTAAATGCTATAGTCAATATTCATCTTTTATAATTTCATTGAGAAATTTATAAACATCATTAGAGATATTAACTTGAAATTTACAATTTTTTGTTAAAGAAGCCGTAAGAAAAGGTTACCTTGTTAATAAAAAATGAATAGTTTACCATCATAAGGAATCATCGTATACCTCTTTTTTAGCAATTAATCCACACTCAACAAATTTGTGTCCATTAATTGCTTATAAAAACCTATGAAATGTAGTTGTAGTCTCCATTCTTTAAGTTTATAAGGATTTTTCCATTTTCTATTACTAAAATGTTGTCATTTACAAATTTAATTTTGGTTTTGAAGAATTCATCACGATATGCAAACATCTCCTTTTTACTACATATATGGTTAGTACATCTAGTATCGAGGAATTGTGTGTGATAATTTATTGTTCCACTAGCTAGAATGACCATTAACAAAGTATGCCCGCCATTGTCCTCATCATCATTATCTTGTATATAATAAGCCACATAAGCATTTCCTTTATTTATACATTCGTTTGAATAATGATGACATTTATGAAAAACATAATATTTGTCATTAGATTTATTATACATTCACGACCTCTTGGATACTTATGGTGGTTAGATTATGCATTTTCTTGACCATTATTTTGATTACCTTCAATCTTATAATTCTTAATGTAACTGCATGAATTTTATTATTCAAGAAATTGCCTCCTCTTTATCCTCTCCTATGGGAGTTACCATGTTTGTTTTGCTTATCCCTTCATTTTGATTACGTTTTTATAGAGACTTGGAGTTATAAAGCTTGCTCTATTGGCTTTTTAGCCTTTTTCTCATTATATGTGTTGCTTATAGGCTTGTAAGATTCCAAATTCATCATCATCATTCATTAAGGATAAATCATAGGTTTCTCCAATTTCCACTATAATATGTTCAAATTTGAAAGTTAATAATTATAGGATACCTTCTAATATAGTTATTCTGTGTAATGTTCTCTATCTATTTTTAAATGATTTGTCAAAACAAGAAGACAACTTATATAATCAACTACTACCTCAGAGGATTCCATTCGTAAAATCTTATATTGGCATCTTAGGGTTTAAAGTCTCACCTTCTTGACTCTATTTGTACATCTGTTTGTCATCATCAAGTATCCTAAGTTGACGTGATTGCATCTATAATCTTCTCATTGATTTCATTCACTCTTTGATGAATGAAACATATGGCCTTCTTGTCCCTTTTCTTGTTCTCACAATAGATATCCTTTTATGCATTACTTACACTATCATTCTCGGCAAAATCAATAACACCATTCTCCGCAATACCTAACCACTCGTGGTTGAAAAGCACCCTCATTTGAACAATCGACTGATTATAGTATTTTCCATTCAAGATAGGAATTGAAATCTAAGATGACCTATTTATAGTTATAGCTATGACATCTTTGATAGTGATTAATAAGAAATAAAGAATGTAACAAAAGTGGAGAAGAAAAGAAATACAAAACGGTGTTTAAAAAATAAACAATTTTTGATTTAAAAAAACTATAGCAATATTAGAATACACTTATAACAAATTAGATTACTTATTTATATACTTGAAACAAATATAATCTCAATTAATCTATAATTATAGTAGAAGAATCCTAACAAATTTAGGAATAAATACATGTTATTAATCTCTTTAAATATTAAAATTAAAGTTACTATAAGAAACATTAACTATTTCATCATAAACAAAATTATTGCATAAGAAAATTTCAACAAAAAAATATTGAATATGATTATTTTAACTAAAAAAATATTGAAGATGAATATGGATTTATATATATTTAATGTGTTCTCTAAAATTTTTCAAACTTTATCTTGTGTTTACATTTTGTTTATTTTAACATGACATTTACATTAATTCCTTTATTTTGAATTCCAAAACTTATTAAGTAAGAATATCTTGTAGTTTGGATCATACAACAAGATTCCTGATGTTTCCAACCTTCTTTCTCATAATATTTTCTATTCTCATATCTCATTATTATCTTCAAGCTAGGACTATTACAGGATAAAAACGATTCCTTTATTTTTTGTTCAAATAAAAGTTGAAAGTTTATGTACAATTTGTTTGATGGCTGATATAATTATAAAAATATATAGGAGTTTTCCTTATAATTAATTCTTGTTTTAGAACAAAATTCAAGAGAAAAAATATTGAAAATGATTTAATTAGACTAACACTGCACTAGAACTTAATAAAGCCTATAAAAATGTCAAAAACTCAAAGTCACATAGGAAAACCAGTATCTTTCGTTAAGTTCAAATCATCCAATTAATTATCGTCCTTTAATTTAACTTTTCAGCCAAGCCTTTCAAAATAACCAGAATAATTATTCTTCAAAAAATTTTTGACCAATTCCTTGATATTACTAAATGAACTTTGTTATAATATCAACTTGAAATCTTTTATGATGATTTTTATAATATTCAACTAAATTGTTATTGTTAGTTGCAAATTTCTTATATTTTTTAATGAGGGACACTCACATATGTCTTAGTCATAATATTTATCATGAGTTTTCATTTTGAAATAGCCTCTCGACTATTTAGGGGTAAGACTGAGTATACTAGACTTCCCTAAACTTTATGTATGAATGAAATTTTTACTGGATATTGTTGTTGTTGTAATATTTGTCATGAGTTATTACTCTCAAATATTTTTTGTATCCTAAGTTTTTTTGACATAAATTTTTTAATGTATTACTATACCTTTCATCAATGACTTATGATAAGAAAAAGTATAAAAGAAAGAAAAATCATTATGTTGTTTCTTGCAAAAAAATTATTGTGTTTTTCTTGCAAACCTCAAACTCAAAGGCAATCTGTGAACATATATTTTGAAGACGTAGAGAATTGTATTGTATTTTTCACTATGTTTACAAAAGGTTTGAGAAACTTAATATACATAATTTGAGATACATAAGATAAGGTATAATAGAAATTGAAAAGATTAAAGCACACTGACTATAATGTTTATCTCTAACTAACAAAGTTCATCTCTAGTTAACAGAAAAATAAGATGGTTGTGATTGGGAGATAATTATATGTTATCAGCCTCCCTCAAACTCACGGTGACATATAATCATGATTTTGTCTCAAATATGTTGGAATGTGTCATAACATCAACAATTTGATCAGTAAAGGAGATATGTCAGATGTAGAGTGATTTGTTTGCTACCAGATCTTAAATGAAGCGAATGTCGATCTTAATGTGCTTCATGCGAGCATGACAGACTGGATCAGAAGTAAGAAAAGTAGCACCAAGGTTATTACACCAAAGAGTAGGTTTGATATAAGAGAAACAATTTTAACCAAGAAGTGAAGTGATCCAATAAAGTTATGATACTATAATAGCAGTACTTCTATATTCTACCTCAGTACTAGATAAAGCAATTGTTGTTTGTTTCTTATCATTCCAAGAGATGATATTGGAACCAAGAAAGATGCAATAGCTAGATGTAGAGTGATGATCATCAAGATAGCCATCTCAATTAGCATCACAATAAGCATGGAAATTGAGAGGGATGATTTAGTAAAGTGAATGATTTAAGAAGATGTAGAGTGAAGATATCGAACAATTCATTTGACCATAAATGAATGACCATTGCGAGGAGAGTGTAACAACTGAGAGGCTTTATTAATAATAAATTGGATGTCAATGCAAGTGAGGCAAAGATATTGTAAAGCACTAATAATGTTATGGTATTTAATAGCATCAAAAAGAGGATGACCATGTTTTTTAGACAAAGGAAAGGTAGTGGCAATGGGTGAGTTAGCAGGTTTAGAATTATAAAGAACGGTTCAAAGAGAAGATCTTTGATGTATCTAGTTTAAGTGAGCAAAAGACCAGTAGGCATAGTAATGGAATCAATACTAACGAAGTTATAAAGTGGACCTAAGTCTTCAATAGAAAAAGTGGTGATGAGGTCATAAATAAGAGATGTAATGAATAATGATGAAGAACCTATAACCATGATATCTTCCATATAAAACAAGGTAAAAGTTGTGTGATTTGATGTAAAACTTGCTTTATTTAGATCTGAAAAATCATACGCTTTTATGAAATCATATGCTATGGCTCAAATCTGTAATCGGGATAAAGTCAACTTATATTTTTAACAATATATACTATGACTCGAAATACGGTACAAGTAGGTATTATTGGTGCAGAGGAAGCAATAAATGTGATATGAATAAACAGAGAAGTTTCAGACTTGGATGAGATAACCTAGAAAATCAAGCTCGAGGACCTTGTTTCAAGCCATATAGAGCTTTATGGAGATGACAGATAGGATGAGGATAATTGAACCTAGAGGTTGAGACATAAGGACTTGTTCTTGAAGTTGACTATGAAGGAAGGTATTGTTAACATCAAGTTGGTGAATACCCTAGTTATGATATAAGGCAAGAGCGAGAACAATGCGAATGGTGGTGGGTTTGACAACATAACTAAAGATATCGATGTAATTGATGCTTGAAGTTTGATGATAACCTTTAGCCACTAGTTGAGCCTTACAACACTGAATGAAGCTATTAGGATTTCCCTTGGTACAAAATACCCATTTACAGCCAAATATGATTGCGATGAAGAACAGTAAACTCATTAAGCATGACTTGATGCTAATGTAAAAATTTGTTGACTTGAGTGAAAGATGTGGGCTTAAAAGTGGTAACAAGCATGTAATAGGTGATATAATCATGAAAAGAGAGAGGATGTAAGTGTGATCAAATATGTGGGCGACTATAGGATGAGAGGATAGTGGTGAAGGAGTACGTGAAGGTGGAGAAGCAATATAAGGAAGGGAATGGTTAAAAGGTGAAGGTAAGGATATAATAAAAGAAGTAGGAGTCGAGGGGGAAGCATTAAGAGAGAGGGTGGAATAGTAAGATTCATGTTCAAGGAAATGCACATGATGAGAGATATAAAGTTTAAAGGTTTGAGGATTAAAATAACAATTAGCTTTGTACTTAGAGCAGTAGCCTAGAAAAACACAGGGAGTAGATTTAGGTGTAAGTTTATCCGTTCAAGTAGAGCCTAGAAAGGGAAAACATGTGCATACGAAGAATCGAAGGTGAGATTTGATGTAAGTAAGAGGTTGATGAGATAAAAGGCTTTGAACCAAAAATATTTAAGAAGAGAGGCATACACGAGAAGGGTAAGGCCTACTTAAGTGATATGATAAATTTTACGTTCTAGAAGGACATTTTGTTGAGGAGTGTAGAGAGATACAATAAGTGATCCCAAGGGTAGTAAGATATTGAGAAAAGATGTCATTGATAAGTTCAGGAGCTACATCACATTGAAAAGTTTTGACAATAGCCTAAAAAGGTTTTCAGTTGTTATTTTAAAGTTTTGAAAATAGATTAGAGCATGAGACTTCTGAACTAAAGTAAAAGCCAAGTAAATTGACTTAAGTCATCAACAAAGATAATAAAGTATTGATACCCAGATAAAGAAATAGACAAAGAAGGTCCCTAAATATACCAATGAATGAGTTGTATGGGTTTTGTAGAGATATGAGATGATAATGGAAATGAAATACGAACAATTTTCCTTTAAGATAATAAGTACAATAATTAATGACATTTGATTTAACAAGTAAAATAGAAGATAATCTAGATAACGCAGAGTGACATGTATGACCAAGATGTTGATGCCATAGATCCAAAGAAGCAGTGGTAGCACTAAGGGAAACATAATTGCAAAAATGTGATGAAATCTTCAAAGGATAATGGTTATTGTGGATAGAACCCGTAAGGAGTGGTATCATGGTTTGAAGGTCCTTCATAATGTAACCAAATAAATTTAATTCAATAAGATACAAATTATCATAAACAAATTTGGCAACGGATGACAAATTTGTGGTAACATTAGGAACAATCAAAATATCATGAAGATGAAGAGGGTCAGAAGAATTAGATATAGTTAATGTACCATTAGACGAAATGACAAGAGTTTATCCATTACCAACGACTGCTTGGTTGGATATGTCATAAGGTGAAACAAATTCCACAATGTGAGAACTAAGAGTCATATGGGTAATGGCGCCAGTATTCGGTAACCATTCAGAAACAGTATTGGAGTTGAAGTGTGAAGTATCTAGTTCAAGTTAAATGTTCATGATAGTAAATGTTGCAGAAAGATTGTTATTAATATGTTGAGAACCATAAAGACAATTACGAGACTTAAAATATTGAAAATGACAGTGGGTAATAATATGGCCCCATTTCTAATAGATTTGATACTATGTGGATGGTTTATTGTACTTGGTAAATGAAACAATATTTGATTCTTAGGTTGGATGTGTAGAATAAGCCTGAAGTTGTTAAGGATTAGGGAGTCCATGAGGCTGATTAAATGGACTATCATGACAGATGGGCCCAAAGGAATGAGGAGGCCTAGAATAATATTCAGTCTACCAGTGTTAAGATTCAATAAAATTAAGGTTGACCCACGAAGCAGATAGGAAGCTATCGTGCCTCCCTCTGCGGGTTCTACCACCTTCTCTATCACACGTGCCTTTTGAGTGACAACCACCATTATGAGAGACAAAGAGAGTTGCGTATGACGGTAAAAGTGAATGATATGAAAGCAATTTTTGTTCATGAATTAAAAGCTTTGCTTGAAGCTCGGAAAATGTCGGTGGGATATCACAATGCTCAATAGTGGTGATGAAGGACTTATAATCAGCTGGAAGTCCACTTAAGGTGAACATAACTAGATCTTTGTCAGAGAATTTGTCTCCAATAAATGCTAATTGATTTGCAGTTGTGGAGGTAAGGGAAAGAAAATTAGTGATGGTGCTTGAGTCGTTCTTCAGTTTGTGGAGTTTGCGACAGAAAAGAGAGCATTGTGAAGCCAATTGTTGCATGAAGTGATCTACAAGCCCAAGTTAGAGTTCACAGGCTGTGTAATAGCTAAGGGTTAATCGCGCGATTAAGGGTGAAGGAAATGCAACGAGAAAGTACTAGACTAGTCGATCGAATTTTTGCCATTTGTGGTATTCTGAAGATGAGAATTCCAAGCTTGAGGCTGCATCTAGTGGGGATATAGTGATATCCACATAATCAATTAGGTCAGAGGTAATTAAAATAGCTTGAATTTGATATTTCCTAACAAGATAGTTGTAGAATCTAGTGGTATTATGAGAAAGCTTGTAACTTGGTTGATTGGTAACGTAGGCATGTTGATCATTATCATTGATGATACTGTTGCATTGTTGTGGGCGCCTTCTATGAATAATTTGAATGATGCCTATTGAATTGTTGTTGTTTGCCTTTTGGGAATAGTGTATGTTGGTGTTATTTGTGGTAAAAAGGAAAAAAGTTATATGCTCGATGTGGGCTTTGATACTATGAAGATGTAGAAAAATGTATTGTATTTTTCACCATATTTATAGAAGGTTTAAGAACCTTAATATACATAATTTGAGATATATGAGATAAGGTATAAATAAATTGAAAAGATTAAAGCATATTGAATATCATGTTTATCTCTAAGTAAAATAGTTTATCTCTAGTTAACAGAAAATTAAAATGGATTCATAGCATTTTGAAATGTAAAATCAGATAACATGCCTCAAGTTCATATTTAAACATACATCAAAGGGCAATAACCTTGCAATGAACTGCATCCACTATGGAACTATTGATGCCTGGGAAAAAATTACGTAGAAAAGTTATAATAATACAATAACTCGAGACCAGCAGCAAATCATTTTTACCAATCTGAGAAGAAAAGATGATGACACAATGATGAAGCCTGAATCTCATCACCGTTATAAGAGAATATTCAGTACACTCTTTATCCTATTAAGTAGCCAAATCAGAATTAAGAGAAAAAAGAGCTCTCCATATCTAAAAACTGCATATCCAATGTTTCATTTGAACTATGTCTTCTTAGCTTTTACATCAATAACAAAAACTGAACATGCTCTTGAAGCAATTAAGTCGTACAAACTTGACCTGATTAATATGATATATAGGGGAAAAAAAGTAATATAGAAAATAAAGTGAGAAACGCCAAAATTAATATGACATATAGACCGTAATGGACCAATTATGCTTGGTCTTGATTACTGCATGTCAAATGCATTGGGTAGTTTAGCTTGAGCAAGCATTTGAACAACTTCTCTCATTGTTGGTCTTTCCACACTGTGCTCTTGAACGCATAGCATGGCCACAAAGAAGACCTGCATTGCTTCAACTAACGGGACATTGTTCAATCTCGGATCTAAGATCTTTACCACCCCTTCTTTGCTTAAGTTGCTCTGTATCTTGCTCCACTGCACAATGTCCAAAGCTTCTTCCCCAAAATCACCAACTGGTTTTTTTCCCGTAATTAACTCTAAAAGTACAACTCCAAAGCTGTAAACGTCACTCTTCTCGTCCACCTTTAAGGTGTAAGCATATTCTGTCGCCACAAGTAGCAAAGGGGTAAGAAAATTGCTTATTTGATGCATAAGTTTTGTTATTTTTTTTAATATAGAGGGTTAAAATTTGTTCTTCCATTGTTACTAACGGTAAAACTTGGACTGATTTTTGGAAGCAACCTTAGTTCCGCTGATGACTGACTTACTGTACTATTCATATGGACAGAATAAAGAAGCAACCTTAGTTCCGCTGATGACTGACTTACTGTACTATTCATATGGACAGAATAAAGTTAGTTCGACTCATTTCCCAAGTGACAGACTCCCGAGTCTAAAAACAACACACAAAAGTATTTCCGTTTCTAGGGTTTAGGGAAAGTAAACATTAGATCTCAATCAGACGATTAAAGCTGGTATGCATGTGTTTGGATTTATGTGGATTTTGTTATTGCACTATAATTTGGGTTTGGGTCAGAAAGGGTTGATTCTGAGTGGTGTGTATGGATATGGGTTTTAGTTTCAAGACATGCATAAAAAGCTCAACAACCCCTGCAGGGTTCGATAAAGCAAAAAGAAGCATTTCCTATGCGTTAGTGGAGCCTTTTTCTCTTTCCCGAACTCCCCCCATGTCTCAGGTTTCCATTTCTTTTTCTTTTTCCATTTTTGGTTAGACTTGAGACCATTAGTACATTTAATAATAGATGTTACCTATGTCTACAAAATTATACGCTTGGACCCTAAAAACGTTAAAGACAAACCGTTTGGGATCAATGATTAAATATGTTTCTCAGGAGACTAAATCATTACTCCAGGTCAAAGGGAAAACACACGTCTCTGCCACCAATCAAGTATACGGAGTCAAAAGTTGGTCTGAGGTTGAGGTCTATTGGAATTGAATTGGAAGCGATGAAGTCAGATCATGAATTTTGGTTTCCTCTTGGAATGTAAACACATATTAAATTAAGGTAGAAAATAACATACCTGGAGCAATATAGCCATAAGAACCGGCAATTGCAGACATACATTGTGATGTTCCAGTGTCCTGCAAGAACTTGGCCAGACCGAAATCTGCCACATGAGCCTCGAAGTCAGAGTTGAGCAAGATGTTATTGGACTTAACATCCCTGTGTATAATTAGAGGAGAACAGTCATGGTGCAGGTAGCACAAGCCCCTCGCCGCTTCAATGGCGATTTTCAGCCTCGTTTCCCACTTAAGAAAACCACCTCTCTTCCCATGTAATACTTCACCTAAGCTACCATGTGGCATGTACTCATAAACAAGCAAATTGGTCTCTTTGTTGGAAACAAATGCCAATAATCTCACGATGTTCCTGTGTCGAATTCGACCTAGTGTTTGTATTTCTGCAGAAAGACCATTGTCATGTGAAGATCCTTTGCTTATTCCCAACAATTTTTTAACAGCTACTTGCTCCCCATTAGGCATTAACACTCTGTACACAGTTCCCGCTCCACCTCTTCCTATAATGTTGGTTTCCTTCACACACTCTAAAACGTCTTCAATTCCAAAATCCAAATTCTGGAATGCCGTCAATTTCCAGCGATTCGAATTGCTTCTTATCTTTTGAGTCTTGATGATCGCCAATGCGGCAAATACTAACGAGCAAACTAGTAGTCCCAAAGCAAAAAGAAGCTTGAATTTCCCAGGAACCTGAGATTTGGAGCCATTTTGGTTATGTAATTGCAGAGGAGAAGATGAAAAGTTGCATAAGTTGAGGAAAGAGCCACAAAGTTGAGGATTGCCAATAAAAGATGAGGCATTGAAGAATGTATATTGTCCAAATTCGGGTATGGAACCAGAGAAGTTATTGTGAGAGAAGTCCGCCGAGGTTAGACTTCTCATGGACCCAATTTCCTTGGGCAGGCTCTGGGTCAAGTTGTTCCATGATACGTTAAGATAATTCAATATGTGAATTTGACTAATCTGAACTGGGATTGGACCTGAGAGTTGGTTTTTGCTGAAATCTAAATAAGTCAACATGTGACAATTGCCGATCTCAGATGGGATGGTGCCAGACAAGTTGTTTCTACTAATATCCAATGTAAGGACATTTTTCAGTTGACCTATTTCGGGTGGAATTTTACCAGTTAACTGATTTCCACTTAGGAGAAGAATCTGCAAGCTGGAGAAATTTCCAATAGAGGCAGGAAGTGACCCAGTCAAGCGATTTTCTGATAGATTTAGTTGCTCAAGTGTCGACGGCAAGCCACTTCTCTGCTCAGGAATTAGTCCACTCAAGTAGTTATTTTGCAGCTCCATTAGAGACAACTCAGGCAAATAAAGAAACCCACTAGGAATGGATCCTGTAAGATAGTTCTGCCCCAGTCTGACTCTCCACAATGTGTCACAATTGCCAAGATCATCAGGTAAAGAGCCAAAGAGAAAGTTGATACGCAAAATTAAAATCCTCAACATCCTGCCTGAGCAGAGTGATTTGGGGACTAATCCTGTCAGCTTGTTGCTTGAAAGATCAAGTTCACTTAGTTTCCCATTTTCTCCAAGCTTTGCTGGAATTGCCCCGGTCAGATTGTTATGCCAGAGTTTTAAGACTTCCAACTCTGGTAACTCTGCAACGAAATGAGGTATGTCACCATGCAACTTATTGAGAAACAAGTTCAATAAGGTGAGCTGACCAAGCCTTGAAAACTCCAATGGTATGCCTCCTGTTAGACCATTATTGGACAGATCGAGATACTTGATGCTGCTTAAATTCCCCAACTGTGGAGGGATTGAACCACTTAGCTCATTAGTTTGCAAGAAAAGAGTGTCCAACTTGTTGAGGTTGCCCAACTCTGGAGGTATTGGACCCTCCAAACTACAATTTGCCAGGTCTAGATGGACAAGATTGATCAACTTGCCCAACTCAGGTGGGATTCCACCGTCGAATTCATTGTAATAACCCAAGTAAAGCTGCAGAAGGTTAGTAAGATTACCGAGCTCACTGGGAATTCTACCATGCAAACTATTTCCTTTCAGAGACAGATAGTTGAGCTGCTCCAAACTTCCATAGCTCGAAGGAATCGTACCTGAAAAGTAGTTCCCGCCAAAATCCAAATGCCTCAATTTTGCAAGTTGAGTTACACCTAAAGGAAGCGAACCTTTAAAACTGTTGTCGTAAGCATCAAATACTTCAAGCTCTTTCATTTGGGAGAAATCTAAGTCCAGCTCTCCACTGAATTGATTGTCAGAAATGTTGAGGAACCTAAGCCTTGCAAGCTTGTGAACTTCACGAGGGAAATCGCCCGAAAAGCTGTTTCCAGCAAGTGAAAGATTGACAAGGCTCCGGAGTTCAGTGATCACCAGTGAGAGAGAGCCAGAAATGTTTGAGTTGGATATGTCAACTGAGACTACTGATACATTCATGTGATCGCATTGTATCCCAGTCCATGAGCAGAGAAGCAGGGAGTTGGAAATATTCCAGCTATCCAGAGAAGGATCAAACGACTCAAAAGATTGTTTTACAGTTACTAGAATCGAAGCTTGCCTTCTTAGATTGAGTTTATGTGAAGAAAGTGAGTGAGTTGTACTGAAGCAGACCATAATCAGAATGGGTAAGAAGGCAAACCTGACGTAAAAAACAGCCATTGTTGATGTAAGAGGAAATGGGATCTCGAGAGGCCTCACCTATTTATCAGATTAGATTGGATAAAACCAGTGACCATTTCAGCAAAGCTGAGTTGAGTTTTACAAACGTAGACGGAGACAGAGGGAGAGGGAGAGAAGGGTTTAATGAATCCTAAAGGCAATGTTGTAGCACAATAAGCATCCAAAGTGGTCCTTGTCTTTCTCTTTACCTCTGTACATTTTGGTGCCAAGCCATCTTTTGCTTTTGAAAAAAGAAAAGAAAAGAAAAGAAAGAAAAGCAAAAGCAAATTGCTTTGCATAAAGATGAGGAACAAGTAGCAAACACACCGTTTCATCAGCCATTATTTGAATATTCCCTCAACTTTTTTGAGGCCAAAGTTACTGATGTGTCCCTTCGGCCACTTCACTTTTCTTTCAATAGAATCCATCTCAGCGTCATGAATCTTCATCACCTCAGTTTAGTTAGTAGGATTTGACAGGATTGGCAAATCCTGAAATATCAAGTAATCCCAATCAACACTCATAGTTGACTCGTGCCTTAGTGTTGTGATAATGGAAGACTAAAGTATGACCCAACACTTTTCTTTACAAAAAAAGAAAATCATGTACCATTTTGTAAATCCAAAACCCTGGCCATTTTATTAAATATAATATCATCCCTAGATTGAGTGACGCCATATCCATATCCATATCTAAGGTAATGATCTATATTTGGTCTGTGATGTTATCTTTCACTGTGTGCTGATGGTTACCAACACCCAAATAAGAAGAATCATTTATAAGAAATTGGATTCCACCTAATCTACAAGGTAATGATACTGATTAATCAATTAGATAATAATCTCATACTAATGTTGCCTTATTACTTAATATAACAAAAGAAAAATAAACAACACGTTGACTTTCTTGTCGTTTGTTCTTTTCCTTCAAATTCCCAATTCTTACAGACGTCGAATTAAGCACGTGAATAAAGTTTGGAGATTTCTAACATAAATCTGTTGTATCAGATTTCCATTTGTTTACCCAACTAAAGAAATCTAACACGCAGTGATTTGTAGTTCACCATCAAATTTGTTCCACGTGATTGCAACAAGCCATGGAGGTATTTATCGAAAATGCTTCATTAGTGTGTTTGAAATTAAAGGTAACTTTAGTTGTACTTTTATTTTTATTTTTCTTCTCAAATTTATTTTATGTTCTATGTAAAAGTAAAACAAGTTAATTGCATACTAAATTATTATAGAATATTATATTAAACATCTGTAATAAGGAGAGGTTAATAATTTTTGACGAAAATAAAATGTTTAAGAAATGTTTCAAATTTTTTTGGTGATTTTGATGAACTTCCCTCAACATAAAGATCATACAAAATTTTCTAAATTCAATCAATTTATTAGGAAACTTTCATTCAAGTTTTTGTTTACAAGAAAACAAACCATCAATTTAACTCACATATTGACAAACTAATATTAAGACATTTGAAGGTTCACCCAAAATAAGAAACAAGTCAACAATAAGCCTTCAAGTAATAAGTTTGTTATTTATCTAATTTCAAATTGTTAACTCCCAACTTTCACATAAATAACTACATATTCGCGTGTGTAGTTCAGAGCATCATAGTCATACATGTGAAGATGGAATAGAAGATTACATTATGAGCAAAAATCAACACTCTGTAATTTTTACTCAACTATTTTAATAGTTTTAATTATATAGAATATAAAAAATTAGTTAACGTATCATATGTTCAAATTTGTACTACAATTTTTTTTGAAAATATAAATGAATAAATTGATAAAATTCAAGGGATCAAGCCCTATAGGTAACCTCAGTGTCATTGCTACGAAAACCAAGGACTTCTAAACATTACAAGATGAGGATATATGGTAGTTGATTAAAAATAAGCTAACAATTGTATCCCCACACACTATAATATGTAATAGTTACATGCAAGTTATTATCTATTAGTCCTTAAAGTAAGAGGAAGCATTACTCCACAACCAACTCCTAGCTAATCTTTCCACCCGTTTCACCTTGTATGTCAGCAAGACGGGGAGAGACACACTGTTGCGTTACCATTACATTTTGTTCTTCTTGATTTCCTCTTTGTATGTTTTTTTTAGGATATAAACTAACTTATTATCATGTCTTCCAAGTGGTACTTGATATTAGGGATGGAAGGATAAAGGCAAAAGGTTTTGGACATCTGCCTCTCACACTTATTTCTCCTTTAGATTTTGTCCTTTAGTTACTAGGGAAGCTCCTTATAGGTGCAACTCTTGATCAACTATAGAGGCTTTGCATGCTCTACTTTTAGTCAGAGATTTCAAAGTTCAGTCTAGGGTTACCTATTTCAGCACCAACTCGCCTTTCGTAAGAGATGGGATTTCCTTACTTAGTTGGTTATCATCTATAAATATATGTGGTCAAAATATGAATTGGACTATAGTTTGGCTCTATATTTTTAGTTGTAGCTGATGCTATTTATCGATCAATATCTAGATGGGTTATGAATATGGAAAGCTAGTTTATGATTTCTTGAGGTAGCTGTTAAAGAGACCATTTGAATAGAGTAAATTTAATGCCTTAATTATAGAGCTGATGTATTCTGAAAATCATTCTAGTGGTATTTAATCCCTTGTAGGGCAATCCACTAGTATCCTCAAAAGAATCTTGAGTTGTTCTTTGTCTCCTAATAACATGTTTTGTATTCCTTTTGCTTATTTACACCTAAATTGTTCAACATTCTAATAGCCATGATTCTTCTAGAGAAATTATAAAGGGACTCGCTAATTCTTTAACCATTGTTGATTAACTAGGGTGATATGCATTCTTTTCCAGTAAAGGAGCTCTTAGTAGAGAATTTCTTGTTATCTGGTGTGAAGCTGGAGTAGTCTTTAGTTCTCTCCTTCTAAACTTCATAAACTAGTCTGGTGAACAAATCTTGAATAAGATTTTTTTAAAAAATCACTCCACTTTTTTTTGTAATAATTGGTGTATTATCTCCTTTCAAATTAAGGGTGAGAAGATTAAGGAGAATAGGTTAAGTAGTCTCCTTCATAGCCATCCTGAGGACTTATAATTGAAGAAAAGATGATTGTGTATCTCCATTAAAGAGTTACAAAGCATACATTTTGTAGATTATTATACCTTTAGTAAATAGCCTCCTATGAATTGCCAAACCATACAATGAAACTTGTCTTTGGAATTGCTTGAGGGAACCATACTAGCTTGAGCCATAGTACAGTCAGGTTCCTTTCCTTTAAGGAATCTCTATATGATAGATTAATGTATATTTTAGTGGAGTTCTTAGCCCATAGAGTATGATCACCTATAGAAAAGGCTCATATTTTCGTATAAAAACATTGTCAATATGTCTTTGGTCGGTTGATCAAGGCTGAAATCATTGTCCAATATCACTTGTTTCATTATAGCATGCAATGGAATATGTGTCCTTAGATGAAGGAACCTATCATGCTTCATTAATAGTCCCAAATCACTCAATATGTTAGTCTAAAATTTATTTTTAGATCTATTATCCAATTGGATTTTAAACCAATCTCTCACATATGCTCTTAATCTCATAAAGGAATCTTTGTCCATAAAGCATCTTGTTTTGGCTTTCAAGTCCAAAATCTTATTGTTTTTGGTAAGAATGCATCCATTTAACTCACAGTTATTCATTGTCACTTAACAATCTCTAAATACTTTTGATTAGAAGCACTATGTTTCTTAGTTTTTAGATGGATTACTCTCAACACTCCTTTCCTTGGTTGGAAAATCGTTTTCCAAGCAACACTAATTGTGTAGGGAGAGTTAGAATTGCCTACCCATAAGAAATTTATAGGAATCCTTTTTATAGTCTTGATTAGAGAAGATGGAAGAGCAATGTGGGCTGCCTAATGAGCGTGCAAAGAGTTTAAAACAACATTAATTAATTGGACTCTTCCAATAAATGCTAATGCCTTGCTGTAGTAATTATCTATTCTTCACTTCACCTTGGTAATTAAAGGAAGAAACTACAATGGATGGTCTCTTGTGCGAGATACGAATGCTTAAGTAAGTAAATGGATTTCCTTTTCTCTCAAACCAATGATAGAAGAGAGCTAATTTGTAAGATAAGCAGTAGACGGGGAAATAAACAAGTAGTTTTTGTACTGCTCAAAATCTACTTCAAAATTTAAAAAAAATAATTCTTAAAATTTCTTACTGTAAGGAATAATAGGATTTATTAATGTAAAATACTTGAAAATAACTAAATAGTTTAGAAAATTAAATAAATTAGATAAAATAATAGAAATAAATTATAAAAATTGACACATAAATTTTACTTAGTACATATATGATTGCATTCATAGAAGAAGCAAATCAAGAAAAAAATTACCATTACTATCTCAATTTTAATGAGTATCTAGTTCATAGAGGGTCATTT
>JANIHZ010000005.1:56067412-56078111 GCA_027478365.1 Erythroxylum rufum | reverse complement strand
TCATAGGCTTCCATTTCCTCTAAATCCTTCTGAAGGTCAGAGATCATGGCGCCTAACATAAGGCATGACACATCCGTAGAGTCATTGATATGCTTCGTGTAAGCATCCTTTTCAGCCTTAGGTGCATTTGCTGGTGGTTCCTCAGGGATGGGTTCTTCTAAGACATAAAGCTTTCGTTCTTGCTTGAGAACAATTCTCAAGTTTCTATACCAATCTAGGAAACATGGAAGTGCATCTCTAACTCTCATTAATCACTCACAATTACCATTTTAACTTTTCCATAAATAATGGGATGTTACATACTCGGTTCCTCCACGCCACCTCCGCACGCTCTCCTCTCTAGTCTTCACGCGTCGCCACTCACGGGCTCACCATAACCAAAGCATTTTCAGGCTCCATCGCGCGTCGTCTGTAGCACCCCACTCCCGAACTCGACATCAATGGTGATGTCCGAGTCCGTGCCCCGTGAGGGTGGCGTACTAAAACACTCAATCATTTGGAAGTCAATATACCTTTTTTTTAATCACAACACAATATATATGGAAATCGATACTTAACTTGGGCCTACGACCATTCATAAACCTTTTCAATTAACACAATTTTCAATAACCATTCGGGCGCTTTCACAAATACAAAACTCATGATTCATTTCGAAAATACAAATTTATACAAAAGTTTGCGGAATATACAAATCAATACAAAAATAGAGAAATGCAAAGCAGACGCGAACTGATCCCGACCTCTATCCTTCACTGGAAAGCTGTAGGTATACTCCGGCTAGCTAACGAGGTATTCTTCTGATCCTGAAAAGTATTTACAAATTTTGGGTGAGTTTTGTAAATTCAGTGAGTGACTATCATCGATGGCTCACCCAGTCATATAACGCATATATCACACATCAAACAGAATTTCAAATTTCACATTCGGTGTACTTAAACATTTATATTATGCATATGCCACTTAGATGGGACTCACATTCGTTCTTATTGTTATGATTGACTACCTTTCACATATACAGAGCACTAGCCCGTAGGCTTAGGCAAAACAGAATACTGGCCTGTAGGGCTTAGTCAGAACAGAGTTCACGGAGCATAGCTCTACGTGCAGAATCAGAGTTCACGGAGCAAAGTTCTACGTGGAAGCGCTTTAATTAGGCAACTCAAGTCACAACTCCTTTATATTTTATGCATTCATGAGATGGAATGCATCACTTACATTGCATGCACTTGTTCGATCACATTCACTTATCATCGGACCATAGTCCGGCATTCAACATATAGTTGACCAATCATTTATCATCTTGCATGCAATGCACATTCTGAAAACACTTAATTCATTTTATTCACATACAATAAGCACTTCAATAATTCAGATCAATCATCACAATCATCGGACCTTCTGTCCAGAATCCAAACACAATCAATCACATTCATATGCACATTCATCATACTGAGATCAATGTATACAAAATTCAAATAAAGAAAATAATGAAGTGAGACTATCTAGGTCTACTCAAGGTACGCTCTAAAATAGCATTTGCTTCCAAAATCTAGAAGGCCTGAATATGAACACTTGACTTGCACAACCCATTTATGCAAAACACACATTTCACACACATCAATAATTGCACACGTATAAGCATTTATTTATGCAAAATTGTATAGATGGACTATGTACAATGCATGCTCAATAACAATCCCGAGTATGTTCTAGAACACATTTTATGCTCATTCCCATTTCAAAATTCATACATGTCTCATTGAACTTAGTCTTACACTTCATTTGTACTTGATCATTATAAATGCTCCTTTCAATCTTTACCCTTTTTATATGCTCACATCTCAAGAACACTTGGTTACTCTATATCATAACTTAATTTCTTGTCAACTTTATTCTAACCTCACATGATCTCATAATATTCAATTTCCGTTCATTGCTTAGCAATTTAAACATATGTACACATTTAGGCACATTGCCCATTTACACAATAACCATAAATATATTACCCACCTAGTTGGCTTGCAACTTTAAGTCAAAATTGTCTTTCTCCTTATTCTTGGGTAAGATTCTCTTGGTTTCCTAAAACAAACCAAATTTCATTCAATAGAAATCCACTTAAAAATCCCACAATATAAAATTACTAAAATTGATTCTAGAACATTTAAACCCAAGCATTTTCTAAACTTCATAAACTAGAACCCTTCCGAAAATCCAAAAGAGTCAAAAAATCTTACCTTGATTCTTCACCAAATGAAGAGATCTTTAGCTCAAATGAAAGCTCTTATCTTCCTCTTCCTTTTTCTCTTCTTAAGCAGCTTCAAAATCTCTCTTGAAAGCTAAGGAAATTAAAACCCTAGCTTGTTTTCTCTTCTTTCTCTCTCTCTCTCTTTTCATGTTTTTCCTCTCTTATCTCTTTTCTCATCCATGCATTTTGCTTCTCTCGAATCTTCTCATTCACGTTTTCCCCTTTATTTATATAAGCAAGACAATACTTCTTCTTCCAATTATGCCCATAATGAGTCCAAAAAGTTCATTTTATCCTTCCTTATAGGCTTATGTTCTTTTAAACTTAAGTATCTTGCCAACAGTACTCTTAAACATTCTAACATAATACTTTCTTCCGGAAGAATATCCCCCATTGTCTTAAGTTTCTAATGCCACTGAAATCATTCAATTTGATTCAGTGTTTCAAAAGATATATTTCAAACATTTTTTGACTGGTCTTGTCCTAAAACAGTATACTATACACAAATTCCATATGAAATTTACACCTCTTAGAGACTGAATTAGATTCTAATTTCTTCATACTATTTGTGGCTCCATGTCTCTAGTTTACCAAAAAATAAAAATAATCTCATTTAGATCATTAGAGCTCCAGAAATCATTAAAATACCCCAAGTATATTCAGTGGAATAACACCAATTCATATTACTTAAGAGAACACTCACTATACCCGTCCCACTCTTTCACTCAATCTTTCTCCATTCAATTTAGATAACTATAATTCTTGATGGAGATGTAGATCAATGTCTTACAAAACCAATGGTTCAAGAATCAAGTCATTTGGAGGTCTAGAGAAGAAGTTATGGCTAAAAGAAGCAACCATGTTTATGACTTCAATCAAAATGAACCTATTTTGGCGCGATCTCCATAACTTTCACAAACAATGTCAGATTAATCATGTTTTTAGACTATTGGAAAGAGGACTTCGAGATCTACAACTATCATGAAGATCTCGAAGACCAATTCCATATCTTGACTTTTGTATCATCTCACTTTCACTTTGTCTTACTTTCACTTCGTCTCAAAACTTCGTCTTACTTTTTCGTCTCAAAACTTCGTCTTACTTTTTCGTCTTGAAACTTTGTCTTACTTTTTCGTCCATAACGTCTCCACTTATAAGGATCATAAATTTTGACTCCGATGTCCAAATTTTTCATACTATATATCGTTAGAAAGATAAAAGAAAGATCTATAACTTTCCAGAAGACAACTTTGCCAAAACCTATTTATATCAATCCCAAATTTGCCCCTAAAATCCAAAGGCAAATTTTCCATTCATACACCAACATATTGCACCCAATTCTCAAATTGATGACAACTTTTGAGATCCTTAGAGATAAAATTGAAATTCGATGTCTTCATGCGAAATGTAGCCATATATCTCTAGTTTAATCCAAATTAAGAATCATCTCGTTTGGATAACTAGAGAAAATGTTGTGACTATAAGACTGAAGCATACTCAGTGAACATTTTTCAGATCACTACCAATTTGGTTTCTAAATCTTTCCTTCTCACAACTCATACTAAGATCACTCTTTTTACTCCCTCTACTTCTCATTTTCAATAAAATCACATTTGAAAACAATCATACCCAGAAGTTGTCAATGAATGCATGTACCACATTTTTATATGCAAACATTCAATATTTATGTGCATATATGCTAACATTATGCATGAACAAGAAAAATGCATTTCCTTAATCTCTCTTTGAGCTCCCAAGTACTAAAATTTTGGGTTCTCACCCTTAATATGGGGACGGGATGTTACAAATTCCATCCATATGCATAAGAGTTTCTCCAATCTGAATTATACAAATTCTTATAAGGTACATTCTGAGGTCAGTTCTACATTGCTCCCACATATATTTCAGTGCCCAAAATTCATGATTGCAATCATTACTCTCGTAAATTTTGCAACACGGTATGGATATCGTTTGGGATTTCAAAAATTTGTCAAGAAATATCTTTTTTCAATATAGAGATGTTACATATTGCGATGACATGTCATAATTATCATGCGAATACTAACTGGTTTAATCCTTCCATGTGAGTTGTGAGTTGTATAGCAATGAATTGTAAATCGTAATAATCAGTCACAAACTCAAAGTCAAAGTAAAGAAGTTTAAAAAGATAATTAAATGAGTAAGCTAAAAAGAAAATAAAATATAAGAAAAATAAAATAAATACATAAAATAATTGTTAGATTAATAAAATATAGGCTTTCCTAATATTACCGTCCCTGGTAATGGCGCCAAAAACTTGATTGATTATTTTTCTATACTAAGATTAAATATACCACAAGTGCATAGCATAGCTGTAGCTAGCAAAGGCAAGTACGGGTCGATCCCACAAAGATGGTAATTACTAGTGGTTACCCTTTCTCCATTATTTAGCCAAAGAATCATATTTTTTATTTTTAATTAAAAATAAAGGTTAAAAAGATAAATTAAGATTAAACAATTCTAAACCAAGGACAAGTAGAATATGAAGAAAAACCAGTATCAAATAGTAGTGTCTAGGTGATAAATCTCCTTAAGAATCATTAAATTAGTGACTTTTTATTATACAATTATATTATTGATTATTGGATTGTGAAATTTCCTATCTTATGTTAATAACTCTCTTAAGACTCTTAAAAGCTAATTCATCAATTGATTAACATAATTCTTTCTAGTTAAAACTCGTAAGATTGCTTTATCAAACCCTTAATCCAAAATATTTATGTCAGCCTATCTCTAGGTTTCTATGCAACTCCTTCTAATTATGGTAAATCTATTTATACAAGAGGAATTCTCAATCTCATTCACATGAAATCAAATCACGCACTAATATTCTAGATATATTATAACAAGAATAGAATGCATAATTGAATCGCAATAAATCAATCAACATAATTGCATTAAATAAGAGATTAAAACATATTTTTATCATAAGCTAGGGTTCATCACACTTAAAAACTAAACACATTTAGTTACTAATCATAAAGAACGAAATCAAAGATAAACATGAAGAAAAACTAATAGAAAATAAAAAAATCATAATTCTAAACCTCCCTTTCTTTTCTATTGAATCTTCTTACAAGTTTAAAATTGATGTATTCTTTGTGATTTCCTCATCTTTTGATCAAAATCGTCACCTTTTTAGGTGTCTTACATGTCAAAATTGTTGCAAAACTTGGCTTTCTTCAATTTGCCTCTACTCATGTCCTTTTATAGTAAAATTTATAATTTTTGGGTATACACAACCACTTACACGGGCTTGTGAGAGATTGTATATAATCAAAAACACCTAAATTTGTGATTTCACATAGGCACACAGGCAACATACACATCCGTGTATCTCAATATACACAAGCGTGTAACTCCACATGACCAGAAACCAAATTCTTCAATCTTTACATGTTTATAGAGACATACACAATCTTTATACACTATTGTGTAGGTCCTTATTTGCTTTAAATCTTCGTTCCATGCCACGTTTTCATCCGAATTCTTTTCCTTTTGTTCTATGAAGGCAATTATGACCCATAAATGCAATTGGAGCAAATTAAGTACCACATATACATCAAAACTATAAAATAACAAACAAAATATGTTAAATATGGGTGTATAATTATAGTCAGATATGCATTTATCAATAATCCTATTTTGAACATTTGATTTTTACTTAACTGTGTAACACTTTGATTATCACAATAAAAAAATATAACCACAGTTTATTTGAAAGCTTTTACATTAATATACACTCGACCTTTATTATAAAGAGTGCACTTTAGAACTTGTAGAGAAAACTAGAAATAAGAAACAAATTATTGATAAGGGACGTCGTACTATTAAGATTACTTATATAACTGTGAGTTAACTTAACCAAGTTGAACATACAATTGCTAATAACATTAATAATATATAAAATATTAATACGAGCACGCACCATATGACACATAGTGATACTCATGACATTAAAGAATATAAGACATATAATTTGTCAATCTATTTACAGTAAGTTGATAATTAAAAGTTTGACATAAGACGTGAGTAAATTATTAATCAATGTTTTAGAAACCGAACTGAACCGACCTATTCTACCTAAAATATTATGAAACAACTGGTTGTCCAGTCCAGTTTAGTTTAATAACTTTTTTATATAAAAACCAACCAGTTTATCAGTGAACTGGTTGGTTTACTAATTAACCGATCAAAATTGGTTGGTTTTTCAAACATCCTTGCTTTTACTCTTTACCATCTTCTCTTCTTAGTTCTCATCATTTCCTTATCTGGAAACTGCTACTTCCTCCACAACCCACAAACAAACTTTACTACCATCACTCAACAAAAGCAATAGATGTAACTAATCATGAATCACTAAGAGTTAGCTAACAACACGCAACACGACAACATAATTGTGGCCACTAGTTACTGTTTTGAGTATGAATATATGTAACAACATACATAACTGTGGCCATCTTCACTGCAAAATGTCTGAGGAATAGGGGTCTCCGAGGGAGGTTGAACATTCGACCGATAGGAAGAGGGAGGTGTGAACAAATGAAATACTAAAGGGGAGAAGAGAAATCCATAAGATCATAACTCTCAAAGCGATTCTTGGAAGCTCTTAGTAGAAAGACATGAAAGAAGATGAGATGAGTTTGGGAGGAAGCAGTCACGAAGAAAAATAGAAAACTCTAGAATAAATCAACTTTCCCTTTTTATCATGCACATGTTCAGACTTCAGAGCATTACCTTTAATTAATTGGTTGTAAGAATTTGTTATTCATCCACCTTAGAGATTTTTTATGTAAATTGCAAATAGTTATTCCACCTTTTAAAACTATTTCATGAATTGAGTTTACCCAAAAATGATAAATAAAAAAAAACAGAATAACTAATATATCATTTAGCCACTTAATTTTTTAACCACTTTTAATGTAATTACGTTATAGAGGCAATATAATTATCAACTTTCAAAAGAAAAACATCACGACCTATTAAAGATGTTTAATATAGAATTGTTGATTAATTTAATACTTTTACGAAATAATAGGAATATTTTATTCTCTTCTTTTATACATTTAAAGATCATTAAATTACATCACAAGTTCAAGGTTATTGTTTAGAATAATTTAAGAATGTGTTAATGAATGATATTTAAAATTTAAAAAAGGAAACTAAAAATTTATTAATTAATAATTTAGTATAGATAAGTAATTTTGTTTAGGATAATTTAAGAATGTGTTAAGGAGTGATATTTAAAATTTAAAGAAGTATATTTAAAGAAGGACACTAGATTAATAATTTAGTATAGATAAGTAATTTTGTATAGGATAATTTAAGAATGTGTTAAAGAGTAATATTTAAATTTAAAGAAGTATATTTAAAGGACACTAAAATAGTTATTAATTAGTAATTAAGTATAGATAAGTAATTTTGTTTAGTATAATTTAAGAATGTGTTAAAGAGTGATATTTAAACTTTAAAGAAGTATATTTAAATAAGAACATTAAAAAGTTTATTAATTAATAATTTAGTATAGATAAGTAATTTTGTTTACGATAATTTAAGAATGTATTAAAAAGTGATATTTAAACTTTAAAGAAGTATATCCAAAGAAGGCTACTAAAAAGTTTATTACTTAGCAATTTAGTATAGATAAATTGAGTTTTAAAGAAGTACGTTTAAAGAAGAACACTGAAATTTAAACATACTTCAACTTTTTGAGTGACTTTTTAGATTTAATCTTAAAAAAGATTTCAATTTCTATTTCCTATTTGAATTGATTTTCTTTAATGTTTTTAGTCTTTTTCAACCTCTTTTTCTGTTTCTTCTATATATACTTCGATTCCTTATATCGAGATCAAATTTTAATTCTCCTTTTTATTTTTATTTTTGTTGTTGGTTGTGGTGATTGAAGTCAAATTATATAAAAGACGAAAGAATCAAAAAGTTAAAGTTAAGGGTATTTTCGTTTTTAGACTCTTATCTTTTATCTTTTCGTTTCATCTGTCTTCTTTGGTTGTTTTATAACTTATTTTTGTTTTAATTATTATTATGACATTTTTGTACAAAACTAACAAATTATTACTCTCATAGTTTTAGGTTAAAATTATAATGGAGAATGCAGAATCATCAGAAAAAGATTTGATGAATATAAAATCCTCTACTCATAGTAAGTTCAATCTAGCATTGAATTATATTTCTTGTTCTAAAGCATCTGATGGGAATTTTCAATATAATTGTATATTGTATGGTAGAATATTTAAAGGGGATGAATTTATAGAATGAAAGAACATCTTGTTGATGTTAAAGGTAATATTGCTTCTTGCAAAAAAGTATCATTTGATGTACGTGAGATTATTGGAAAATATTTGCAGCAACAAGTAAGAAAGAAAAAGGAAAATAAAGAGGCTCATGATATATCTTTTGGGGCTGATTAAGCACCACAAGTATTAGATAAAGGAAAAAAGAAAGCTATTATTGACATAGATTCTTATTTTTCCCAAGAGCATGGGTAATATGGTTCTTTCATTCATATATTCCTTTAAATGCTTTAAATTCACCATATTTTCGAGAAGCAATAGATCTAGGATTTAAGGTACGTTCTTATTATAAGATGCATGTGCCTTTACTTCAAGATTTAAAAAAGGAATGTCCATTAATTGTGGATACATATAAATCTAGTTGGGAATAAACAAGATGCATTATTATGGCAGATGAGTGGACAGATTAAAGACAAAGAACCTTAATCAATTTCTTGGTTTATTACAATACTCGAATAACTTTTACCAAGTTCATTAATGCTTCTGATACAGTAAAAAAAGTTATTGCTTGATTTGAATTGTTTTCTGAAATTGTCGAGTGGATTGAACCAAAGAATGTTGTGCATTTTGTTACAGATAATGCAGCTAATTATGTATCAGTTGGGTACTTATTACAATCAAAGTATGGGCATATTTGTTAGTCTCCATGCACTGTTTATTGTATAAATCTTATTTTAAAAAATATTAATGGTATGGACCATATTTATAATCTTGCTTCATTCACATCTAAGATCACAATTTTTGTGTATAATCATATCACATTTTTTTTCATGGTTAAGAAAGCAAGAAATTTGGGTTGAGATCGTGTGTCCCACTTCTATTAGGTTTGCAGCAATATTTATTACTTTGAAAAATATTTATGACCATAAGCAACTACTTCAAAATTTAATGACAAGTAAACACATTTCAAGTTTGGGCTATTATTCTAGATAATATACTTTGGGATACTTGCTTAATTATCGTGAAGATTGTGACTCCGCTTATAAGGTTGTTGAGGATTGTTGACTCATACGAGAAGCCATCTTTGGGTTATATATGATGGAATGTATAAAGCTCACAAAACAATTATAAATCTTTTTAAAGGGAAGGAGAAATTGTACAAGCTTTATATAGATTTTATTGATCGACGATGAGATAAGCATCTTACTCAAAGGATCCATTTAGTAGTTTATTTTCTCAATACTTATTGCTTATATAGTGGAGATGCATGTACAAATAATGTTATAGGTGGTATGTTTGATGTGATTAAATGCACATGTATTTTTTTTATTGAAGAGCAATCATAAGTGATAAATGAAATTAAATTGTATCGTGAAGGTTTAGAGAGTTTTACTAGATCATTAGCAAAGAAAGAACTTATAATGAAAAAAATGCAACCTAGTAAGTTTTTATACTTTTAATCATTTTTACTTATTAATAATGTATAATTTTGTTTTTCATAACTATTAATTTAAAATACAGATGAATGGTGGAAATTATTTGATGAAAGTGCTCCGATTTTGAGAAAAGTCGCTATTAAATTATTCAGTCAAACAACTTATGCATTAGGTTGTGAACATAATTGGAGCATTTTTTAATGTATTCATATAAAGAAACAAAATCGTTTGAACATCAAAGACTTAACAACCTTGTCTATGTTACAATATGAGAATGAAGAATATGTATTTTATCGTTTTGTTTTTATTTCATTAATTTTATTTTTAGTATTGATTTTATAATTTTTCGATTATGTATTCAAAGCGCTTAGTAAGAGAAGAACGTATGATCCAATTGATATTAATTGTATTGAACATATTGATTTTTGGATCAAAAAAAAGAATCATTGCCTGATCTTGATTATAATGAACTTGAAAAGGCAAGTTGTGAAAAAAAATGCACTTGTCACGATATGAATTAAGAACATCTACTGATAGTCAATTCATATCTTATTTTGCTTATATGTAGATTAAAAGTATAATTTATTAAAAATTCACAATTGAAAATAATTTCATAAATTACTAATTTATAATTTATTTGAATGCAGTAGAAGAAATTATCGCAAATACGTTGGATAAAAGTGTAGTTTATAAGTCTTTAGATAACGTTAGAGAATTTGAAACTTTTG
>JANIHZ010000005.1:55966657-55987080 GCA_027478365.1 Erythroxylum rufum | reverse complement strand
ATTTAATTATATAATAATAGACATTAGTGTATTTTTTATTTTAATAAAATATTTTACTTTTTACTTACTCTTATATTTTTTTATTTCTTATTTATTATATACCGATTTTTATAGCGGTTTAATACCGGTTAAATCTTTAAATCTTAAACCTTTCCTTTAACTAGTTCGATGTCTGGTCCGGTTTTCAAAACATTGGTATTAATACGTTTAATATTGATTGTCGAAAAATATTTTTTACATTTTGTATTTTATTTCAAATTTATTACTTGTTAAAGATATCAACTTATTATCTTTATAAACATCCTTAACAATAATAAATAAATCATAAATAAATGAGTCACCATAAAGTCATTTAAGTTAGTCACAATTATCATATTTTTCAAAGACTAACTATGACCCATTATAAAAGAGTTAAATTGTTTATATTACTGTTGAAGTGATTATTTAAACTTATATAAATACTTTTCATAGGATGATATAATCTCCTTTTTCTTCTATAATGAAATCCTTAAATTGTTTATTCTAAGTTTATCACATGTTTAATATCTTTTTGTTCTAATTCAAGTTCGTATATAAAACAATAGCGAATAAAATTGTATTTATTGTATTATTTGCATCTAATCATGTCTAACTTTGCATCCTCTATTTTTCTAAAAATTTAATCACATCTAATATTTTCTTTATGGTAGTGTTACTAGTTTTTAACTAGCATTTTCTCATATATGACTAGCAATAACTTAACAAAATAATTTATTCTGTTAAAGTATATTAATATTATCATATAATAAACTTAATGAATATTGAATTATTGTTATATAAAATTAATAAAGATATCATTGATTATTAATAAATTAAATATTATTAAAGTAAAATAATATAACATATTAAATATAAAATAATTTAGTTTGTCAAAGATTTGGAAAATTTCAAATAAATTACGTTTGGCAGAATTTTGAGGTAATTAGTAGTTTAGAAATTAAGGAATTTTGCAGGAAGGAGCCAAATGTGTTAGATTTTTTTACCCAAAACGACTTCATTTTAATTATTTTATTGAGAATTTCCAATTTCATAACTTCAGCTGTTCGGAGAAAGAAACCAAATTCCGAATGAAGCAATCCAAAGACCCGTTCGAAGCAGCTTACGACGAGGAGCAAGAGGACTACGACGAAGAAGAGGACGAAGGCACGGCGCCGCAGCAACTGCCACCACCGCAAGGGCCGTCTGATTCCCCAAACCTTCTCCCCGACGACTTCGACCCCCAAATTACTAATGATCTTGTCGGTGTACTCGATCCTCCTCCCCTCCCTCCGGCATCTCAGGACTATGATGACGTCGGCGCCGGCGTCACCTCCAGTTCCGGCCACCAGTTCAACCCTTCAATTCCCGGATCAGCTAAAAGCAAGGGCAAGAATAAAGATGATGATGAGGATGAAGACGATGATAACATGGAGGTTGAGCTCTCGAAGTTTCCTTCCAGTGCCGATCCCACCAAAATGGCGAAGATGCAGTCAGTTTTCTCTCTACCTCCTCACTTTTTTTATTGAATTATTTATTTTTGATATTATTCTTAGTCATTATATTGCATTAACCTAGGAAAGTTCCGATTTTTCATAATTAAAATAACTCTTTTAGGGTTTATAGAAACAAGAACTTAAATATTTGAGGGTGTCATGTGTTAGGGTTTGATGATAAAACGTCATCACACTGTTTAATTGCGACTGAGAGTGGAATTTTATCTACCCTGAAATTCTGAAGTAGTTGGTATTCAGTGGAGTTAGGAGACATCCTCTGAACTTCGAGTCTGTGTTTTCTGTTTTTCAGGGCTATCTTATCGCAGTTTACTGAGCAACAGATGAGTAGGTATGAATCCTTCCGCAGGTCTGCTCTTCAGAAGGCTAACATGAGAAGGGTATGATTGTTCTTTCCCTCAGCCTACGTTGAATAAGTAGGTTGAAGTGCTTTCGTGAATCCCTTTTGGCCTCTTTGAGATATGTACAAGTTGTAAATGTAGGTCATTTTCTGTGTCAAAGTTAGCTTAAACAATTTGCAATTTTGTTTCTGATGTTTCTAATGCAGCTATTAGTAAGCATCACCGGAACCCAGAAAATTTCTTTGCCAATGACGATCGTAGTATGTGGTATAGCAAAAATGTTTGTTGGTGAACTTGTGGAAACAGGTAATTACATGCTTCTCATTTTTGATGCATATAATAGAACTGCTTGTCACTTGTACTGAGATAGGTATAGAGTTGTTGCTTTTATTTCCATAGCAAAACAAGCGACTTGCAATGGGTACTGATGCCTTTCAAATGTAGTTTAACTTTTAAAAAATGGTAGCAGCATGTTTGATCTGTTCATGAAATATGGTCATATACTCTTCACCTATGCATTAAAGTATTGAGTGCAGACACAACTACCATAGTAACACCCTATCTGATGATGAAAGTTTATACATAGAAGCATGAGTTTTAATTACAGTCTGAGACTGCAATTGCATCTGCAATATTGCGGTTGCGATCTGGACCGTTACTGCAATTTGCTGCAATTTCAACTGTATTTCCCACAATTCCGCCCATATCGTTTGCCATCGTTGCAATTGCGAGCAATTGCAGTATGACTTGCAATCCACAAAACCTTGCATAGAGGTATAACGATGTCAGTTTTCTGTGCATAATTATGTGCTTGGTCTGGTTTGTAGCTAGAATAGTGATGACTGAAAGGAAGGAATCTGGTCCAATCAGGCCTTGCCACATTAGAGAAGCATATAGAAGGCTGAAGCTTGAAGGCAAAGTTCCAAAGAAATCATTGCCGAGGCTTTTCCGATAGATTGACCTGGGTGCAATATTTGTGGGAGCAATCAGGTTCTTGAATAATCTTTTTCAGATATCCAGAGTTTCATTGATTATTACTCTGGCTTTGCAGTCTTCTACTGCATGTTAGTACTGCTTGGCTTTGTAGCGTACGTGATTCCTGCTTGAAAAGAAAAAATTGAACACCCAATCTTTAGTACTAAGAGATTGACGAACTTATGCGATAAGAAAGGAAAATGAAATTGACTCGTACATTTTAAAAAATATAAGACGATTGTGTTCCTGTTATTTTGAGTAGGGTTAGGAGATTTATTTGCGTTGCTGAGCACCTAAGCTTAGAGTAAAATAATTACTAGGTCATGTGAAGATTACTAGAATTTGACTGAAGTCATTATTTTTGTGTTAGTTTCTGTGTATACATGGATGAATTTGGCTCCACTTGCAGTTATTTAATCATTTAGACGATTACAGAGGATGAATTGCTATTAAATTAGAAGCATTAACACTAACCTTTTCTTTTAACAGAGCATCAACTTGAAAGTTTGGTGGCCCAAGACATACAGTAGACATGTGATCATTTTTGGTTCTTAATTGGTGTGGGGGTGGAATGGTAAGGATTAGAACTCAGGATTTGTATTTGTTAATATTGAAATGTCTGTTACTAATACAAAGAGTTTGGGTTACTGGCCTTATCAGAATCAAGCCAATTGATTTTAGCAGAATGTAGAAGATGAATCCATAGACGATGATTTAAAATTTTTAATTGCGTTGCATGTGATTGAAGGGGGTCAACATTTTTTTAAACAGAAAATTAATAACATGATTTCATTATATATATATATATATACACACACACACACACACACTCCTATTTTAATAAAAAAACTATTTGTATATGATATTGTGTCGCATACAACATCCTCGTATATTTGATAATATAGTACAATTCCAAATTACAATGGATAAAAATATTTCGGAGAACGTAAAATATTATGTAAATTGAAACAAATGGTATATGGTTTCAATTTATTACAGATTTATTCTATCACTAGAATAGTGTTGTCACTTATTAATGATAGTTTTTATTTGATAATCTATTTAGTAAAAGTAGATAGTATTTATTAAATTAAATTAATGTTTGTTTAGGGACTGTTTTAATAGAAGTAAAACCATTAATAAAATGATTGTGATTCATATTAAGAGTTTCGGTTGTAGTAATTCTGCTTAATTATTTACTTTTCCATTTTATAAATTTTAATATGTGTATATATATATATGTATATATTTATATGTGTGAGCGGGCGTGTGTAAACTTTAAAAATATAAACATATTTTTATTTAAATAATGATTGCAATAATTATTGTTAATTCTTAATAGCTCCTAGCTATCGACCTTTAGCTGCAAGTAGAGTTTAATCGGTAAATTAATCAGATTCATTCTCTTCAAGATTTCCAAGATGCCAATTCAATGTGACTTAAATGGTATATGGGGATTGATTAGACCTTGACGACGGCCTGTTGGTTCATGTGGCTATGGAACAAATAGCTCAGCCACATTAATTCATCAAAAGATGATGTTTCATTTTGCAGCAAGCATTTAAAAATAGGAAAGCTTGGCCTGATGTAGTCGGTAACACTTAGCTGAAGAAAGCAGCGTACCCGAAGAGAAATCTGCAAGCTGAATTATGGATGCAATGAATAAATCTTTCATTGACTCTGTACAATCACACTAAGACGAGAGCAGAATTTCCTGTCCTGACAGAAAGGACAGAAAAACGATAGAAATGCAGGACTGACTTAATCATATACTAATGGCCCGTTGGACCATGCCTAGAAGTGAGAATCGCCAAGTATATGCCTTTTATCCAATGTGGATTGTATTGTGACATTTTCTGTTACATAAATCGTGTGTTTTTTTTTGTATTGTGACAATTGATTTTAAAAACCAAAGCAACATTGTTCTTTGTTTTTCTTCTGGTGTTTTACGCTTATTTGCTTCATTTCTCCAACATTTTCAATGGCTTGTATCCTTCTTTATCTCTTCATCTCTTTATGAACTAAGTCACCAGTCTCTCTTTTCCTGTTACTACATATATTAACTTTTTTTGTTTATAACCAAGAGATGTATTTGTAGCTTGAAGCATTATTAGGAGGTTACATTGTCACTAGTCTTTCTCTGGTTAGTATATTTTATAGTGAACATTTAATAAAACAAAAAATTACAGCTGAATATTACTGTGCATAAACTATACTCAAATGAAAGAAACGTCAAACTACTAGTTCTTTGATGTGGTTCTTTCATGGCAGACAAGTTAGATAACTCCAATATTTGGGTACTATTTCTCTGTCTTTTATTTTGTTTTACTTAATCCATGTTCAACTCTCGTGTAAAGTGCTTTAGGTTTTTTCTCTTTTTTTTTTCGCCTCTATCAATCTTAGTTATGATTGCATCTCTTTCACTATTATAAGGTTTCTAATTGATCTTTTCTTTAAAAATGTTAGGGGGACATTTTTGTTTGTCCCATTGTATTCATTAATTTAGACTTCAATTTCCACTATTTAACGTCACTTCATCTTTCAAGCTTGCAGAAATTTTGTGGATTTACAACATTACATTATCTTATAAGCTTCTTTGAGAGACTTTAATGATATTCTTCTAATTACTTATAAAACATCTTGAGCATTCAATTATTTGAGGAGATTGTGTTTGATATTATTACTTTAAAGCTAAGAAACAAGTAGTATAAAGTCCAATTACTGAAAAATGATAGGGATAAACCCACTATAATTGCTATAGAAATAAAGCTAGTTAGTTAGTATTAAATCTTCCCCTAGCCACCGTCTGATTCTCTAGGCACATGGTAACATTGATGAGCAATTGTGCATTGCAACAATGGCCAAGAAGAAATATATTACGAGGAAGAGAGGTAAGACTGCGCACGACCTAATGGAGTTATCACCACGCTCGACGAAGGGGAGTTCATCTGTTACATGAACTTCTACCAAAGGTTGCCAAGCTTGATTGTCGAATAGAAGATATTCTATAAGGATTAATTGTAAAGGATAAAAATGTTAACTAGGTAAATAAGCTTTGATCAAGTCCCAGCTCATCACAAAGTGATTGAAATCTCAGTGAATGGAAGTGAGAAAATTTTATCAACAACTAGCAAATTAGGTATGACTTAGGACCAATTTGATATTAACAAAATGCATAATCCTAGTTTCAAATTAAATTATGTCCTCTAAGGGTTAAAGTTGATATTACAATGAGAAAATAGATTCTATGTAGACCCAAGATAAAATATTAGAATAATATTGTTGTTTGCTATATCTTAGGTACTAATCCACCATTTTAAATATTGAATGATTTTTTCAAGTGAATTTAGGGTAGCTATAGGATTAAGAAAGTCCTACTTCTAAAAAATGGCACGGTTTTAGTGAGATTTACTAGTGAAACTATTTAGGACGAGGTCTTACAGATGACATTTTCTACTTTGACAAAAAACTTGTAATCATCTCACCTAGGAATTAGTCTTTTCACTTTTAGTAATGTTAGCTCTGTCTTACTCTACAGAGACCCTCTCCCTCTTGTTTTCTCAGATAACAAGCGTTTTTCTCATCTTAACATCTAAGCCCGGATATCTTTTTTTCACACACCAATCTCTTCACTATAGTATGGCAGCGGTATCTGAAGAGGACCAGCTGGTGCATGCGATTTATCATCGTCTGAATGTCGAAAAAGATGAAGGTACCCTGGAGTATAATGATGACTCCGCAAATGGAGAATAGGTATCACCAGGAACTGAATGGCAACACTGCGTCATAGGGAGATTGGTGACAGAAAAGATAATTAATTTTCCGATCTTCAAGCAGATTATGGCCAGTGTATGGCGCCCAATTAAAGGATTATTGATCAAAGAACTTGGGAATAATGTCTTTATTTTCCAGTTTTTCCACCACCTCGATGTGGAAAGAGTGCTGAGGGATGGACCATGGAATTATCAACAACTCCCACTTCTGCTACATCGATTACAACCTAATGAGAATCCTCGCCAAATTGAGCTGGTACGATTAGCGTTATAGGTTCAAATTCATAATATTCCAAACAGATTTATGTCTGAACGACTCGCGGTGGATGCTGGCAATTATATTGGAGAATACATGGAATCTGACCCACGGAATTTTTTGACAATATGGCGAGACTTTATGAGAATTTGGGTGACAATTGATATCCGGAAACCTCTCAAACGGAAACTTTTTGTGAAGAAATCATAAGGGGAGAAAGTCTGTTTGGATTTCAAATATGAACAGCTGAATACCTTTTGTTACTTCTGCGGCATTGTTGGCCACACGGATCGTTTTTGTCATCTTCTGTATGAATACCCACAAATCCCTCGCGAGAAATTTGCTTATGGCCCATGGTTGAAAGTGGAATCTAGGAGAGTTAACCAAGTCGGTGCTAGATGGCTAAGGTCGGAAACTGATTTTCCGTCGGAATCCAACGTTAATCCCACAGACGATCAGGCGAAATTTGACCCCATTCCGATGAGCTCTGAGGACAGAGGAAAGTCAAACAGTAACGCCGAAAATCAGGGGCTGCGAATCCCATCTGCCAATCAAATCAGTAGTGGATCACGGCGTCAGGAGACACAGATTCAGGTAGTAACCGCGATAACGGTAAATCCCGCTAACATTGCGTCCTTTCCATATCCAGCAGCCAACACAATAGTGATTTGTGATTCTAAGCACAGACGTCTACAGGAAGAAATGGCGCTTGCCAATGTTGACATGGAAGAAGAATATATCCTGAGTACTTTAGAGGTTGGGCCAAAAAACTTGAAATCGGTGGGCTTTGTTTTCGAAGCCCACCGCAATATATGAGTACCTTAAGTTGGAACTACCCGAACAGTTTGAGCATTACAGGACATTGTGTCCGAGAAGAGACCCAATTTTATTTTTCTTATGGAAACAAAACTTACTAGAGACAGACTTGTACCAATAAAAACGAAGTTGGGCTTTACAGGTATGTTCACGGTGGACCCAATTGGAACTAAAGGTGGTTTGGTTTTATTGTGGAGGGATAAGGATATGGCCCAGTTACTAAGTTACTCTCCCAACCATATCGACGTCATTGTCTGTATTGAAGGAGTTAAACGTTGGCGTTTAACTGGCTTCTATGGATTTCCAGAAAGGCATCATCGGCGATTGGGCTGGGATCTGCTTAGGCAACTACAACCAAAGTCGCCGTTGCCATGGTGTGTCATTGGTGACTTCAACGATATCATGTTCTTATCTGAGAAACAAGGCAACCTTACACACCCTCGAGCGCTGGTGGAGGGCTTTCGGTAGGCGTTACTAGATTGTCGGTTATATGATTTGGGGCCGGAGGGTTCACTGTTCACTTGGAAAAATCGGCGTAATGGGTCTGAAATGGTGAGAGAAAGGTTGGATAGGGCGGTAGGGACGATCACATGGTCCTCTTCGTTCTCAAAGGCACGTCTCTCTGTCCTCCAAACAGATTCTTCGGATCACTTACCAATCTTTCTATCACTGGGAATTCAATTGAAAGCTTTTGTGCAACTTCGCTTTCGTTTTGAGAACGCATGGACCCTAGAAGATGCATGCCGACAGAGAATAAGTCAGACATGGTCGAAAGGTATACCGTTCTCTCTTCAGGACAAACTCCAACAGTGCTCTAAAGACTTACAAAGTTGGGCAAAATCGCACGATATGCAGTTTCACAATTAGCTAAAGAAGATTAAACAGCAGATGGAAGGTTTGCGTTGCCACTCGATAGTTCATATGGAGACGTTACGAGGCTTGGAAAAACAATACAGAGAAACTCTCCTACAACATGAAATGTATTGGAAACAGAGATCTAAACAGCACTAGCTAGCAGAAGGCAATGCTAATTCGAAGTTTTTTCATCTCATGGCCTCCCACAAGCATAGGAAGAACTTCATTTCTCAACTAAAAAACAATAATGGGGAATGGATTAACTGGGATTCAGGACTCCCGAACATGCCGCTGGATTACTTCCACAAACTTTTCACTTCTACATGTGGAGATATAAGCCCGATTTTAATTAATGTGGATCGTAAGGTCACTCAACAGCAAAACGATTACTTAATGGCTCCATATACTGAAGGGAAGGTGCGACAAGCGTTGTTTGCCATGCATCCCGACAAGTCGCCGGGGCCAGATGGATTCAATCCAGGATTTTTTCAGATGTATTGGGATATAGTAGGGAACGATGTTAGCCAAGCATGCCTCAGAATTTTGAATGGAGATAATCCCATGTCGGGATTGAACAGAGCCAACATCATTCTGATCCCAAAGAAGCACTCACCCGAAGTGATAGCTGATTTATGACCTATCTGCCTGAGCAACGTCACTGACCGTATTGTTTGCAAAGGACTAGCCAATCAATTAAAGCAGGTCTTACCTCAGATTATTTTCGACACGCACAGTGCATTTGTGCCTAATCGATTAATTACCGATAATGTCATTGTGGCTTATGAACTGTTCCATTGGATCAAGAGGAAAACTCAAGGAAAGATGGGTTTTCTTGCGCTCAAAACTGACATGAGTAAGGCTTATGATCATATAGACTGGGAGTATTTGCGACAGATTATGTTGAAACTGGGATTTCATGAAGTATGGGTTTCGAAGATTATGAAAATAGTTACATCAGTATCCTATTATTTTGTTCGGGGTAACGAAGAGTACGGACCTTTGACCCTTAATCGTGGATTGCGACAAGGAGACCCATTGTCTCCTTATTTGTTCATCTTGTGTACGGAAGGTTTATCGGCCACAAATCACAAGCTCAAGGTCGCATTCATGGGCTGGTAATAACAAGAGGGGCTAATCCAGTATCTCATCTATTTTTTGCAGATGATGCTATATTCTTTACCAGAGCTACAGTGGAGGAGGCGACACATCTAAAAACTATCTTGTAGCAGTATGGGAATGTGTCAGGCCAACAAATTCATCTTCTCAAATCAGGTATATCTTTTACTCCTAATGCTCTACCTACAGTGAGGAATTTGATATGACAAACATTGGGGGTGGAAGAGATTGCAGGACACACTAATTATTTAGGAATGCCATCTGTCATTGGAAGGGGTAAGCGTCAAATTTTTCATTATGTGATAGAGAAGCTTACTAAGAGATTACAAGGATGGAAAGCAAAGGTGCTATCCAAAGTGGGAAAGGATATATTATTGAGGAATGTGGAATAGGCTATGCCGAATTATCTTATGTCACTTTTTCTTTTACCACTGGATACATGTAAAGAGTTGGAGAATTTGATGAATGGATTCTTCTGGCGGAATGGTGGGAGAGAAAACAAAGGTTTACGTTGGTTACGATGGAAGAAACTTGCCATACCAAAAATTTATGGAGGTTTGGGATATAGAGATTGGAGGCAATTTAATCTTGCACTTTTGGCCAAACAAAGATGGCAGATTCTCAAACAATCGGATTTGATCACGACACAAATTCTCAAAGCCAAGTATTTCCCCAACACGGATTTCTTTTCAGCAGAGTCGGGGCATAATCCAAGCCAAATATGGAGAAGTATACATCAGGCCAAATCACTCCTGCTTCAGGGCTGTCGAAGACGGGTTGGGGATGGACAAGATATACATATTTAGCGAGATCCATGGCTAATGGATGAGGGGGATCCATTTGTACAATCAGATTATAAGGAGCAAGTGGAATATATGGCTGAGCTGATTAGGGACCATTGATGGAAGGAGGACGAAATCAGACATATTTTGAATCCAAAAGATGTAGAGCTAATTTTACAGATTCCGCTTAGTTTTTCAAGGCGCAAGGATGAGTGGATGTGGACTCTTAACCATCAGGGTGAGTATAGAGTTAAAAAAGGCTATTGGCTGGGGATGGAAGGCATTAATCTAGAGTTCAAAGAAACAGGTTTCCCTTGGGAGAAGATTTGGCAGCTTCATATACCAGGTAAAATCAAACTATTTATTTGGCGCCTGATAAGAAAGACACTTCCTTGTAGAGCCACTTTAAAACAACGACACATGGACATACTTGACATTTGTCCTATATGCACTATAGGCACAGAAAGCGACCACCATATTTTTCTGCATTGTGAGTTTGCTATTTCTATTTGGCGTATCTACTATGTGATTTGGAACTTGGCTCCTGATGCAATGGTACAACCTTGGCTGGCTTCGATTATGACGGATTATACGAAGACACAGAAGGAGGAGGTTTGCATGATTTTATGGAGCATATGGACCCACCACAATGAAGTTATATGGAACCAGAAAATTCAGGCACCATCTTATGTTTTTCGGAGAGCCACCACAACATTATTGGAATGGATAACTGCTCAAAATAGGAAACACAATACAGCTGTCAAGATTCAACACCATCCATCCAAATGGGAGGCTCCACAATCGAATCATTTTAAGTGTAATGTATATGTGGCGCTTTTATCTTCTGGTTTTATGGATTAGGAATGGTGATTCGGGACTGCAAGGGATTTCATTGTGGAGGCAAGCGACTGATTTTACCAAGCTGGAGGGATCCTCAAATAGGTGAGGCACCATGTTTCCACGAAGCACTAAGCTGGATAAAGAACCTCCCTTTTTCCCCCATTTGTGTGGAAACGAACTATCAAATAATTACACATTTCTTGACATCCACACAAAATTTTCCTTCTTACTTTTCGATGATTATTGAGGGTTGTAAAGCTCTTATTAATGAGCATCGGTTTATTTCCACTGCCCTTGTCAAGAGACTAGTGAATCAGGTTGCTCATACGATAGCTAAAGCGGCCAATTCTATGTCTGGTTTTGAATGGGGGGTATGCCCGCCCACTTTTCTGTATGACGTTTTAGCTTTTGATATGAATAATATGTGCTGAGCGCATCCGACAACGTTTAAAAAAAAACTCACCTAGACTAAAAATATGGAGCTAGAAAAGGGCAAATTGATCAATTTTCCATATGATTTAACTTACTTCACCCAGATTTGAAGTATTGGAGTCTATCTTCTTTGAGTAAAATTGCTAGTATAGTAAGCATCTCTATAATAGCAGACAAGTTGGCCTTGCAAAAAGATATAGTGAATCTTGCTAGATTCTTGTAGAAATTAACATTAAACACATACCAAACAAAGTCTACTTTCAGAATGAGAACGGGGTGGTTCTAGAACAAGAAATTCAGTATAAGTGGAAACCTCTATATTGCAATATATACAAGAATTCTCATGAGACCAATCAATGTCAAAAAAGAGGAAAAAATCTAGCTACTTAACACTACTACAACAAATGCCTAAGAAAGTATTAAAGTTTCAAAATAGAAAATTGTGGTTACTAAACCTTATAAAGATACATATAAAACTCAATTGCAGCAAGTTAAATTAATGAAAATGATAAGAAGTCCATTTTTGAACAAGTTGCTAAAATTGAAAGTAGTTGGAGTAGCTCAAAAGGGAAAGAAATAGTGTCTCTTGATAATCAACCAATATGTGTCCCTTTAGATGAACATAATAACTAAAGACATAGAGCATAAGAGGGCTAAACAACCCTTAATAAGCAAAAGGGGTGATGCTCCTCTGTAAAAATTATAAAATTATTTTTTGGGGTATTGTTGAAACTATAGCAATATGTAAATTACTATAAGTAGATGTTCCCTTCTTGAGGTACCCACATCAAATTATATGCAAATTAAAAAGGGAGGATTTGATTAATTTGTAGGAAGTATATGTTTCAAGTTAGTATAACCCCACTATTCACCTCATCTTATGCACTATAATATTATCTCTTTAACCAATGACTAGTATAACCCACTATTCACCTCATCTTATGCACTATAATAATATCTCTTTAACCAATGACAAGTATAACCCACTATTCACCTCATTTTATGCACTATAATATTATCTCTTTATCCAATGACTAATAGTTTGTAAGATGACTGACAATTTGTAGTATCTCTTTAACCAATGACTGACAGTTTGTAATATCTATGGTGTACGCTTTCATTGATGCTCCTAGTATGCTCTCTCTATTGTAGTAGCTTATTGATATTATAACTTCTCAAAATAAAACATGGTTGAAACTAGGTGAATTTAATTATATGCTATATGTTAATGAAAAAATATGGGATAATCCTATGACAAAAATGAAAATTGTAGACTTTAAAAAATGTATAACTCGGTGTGAACTAGAGAACTTGTAGTGGAAGGGCTGCAGGTTTAGTTAGATTAACAAATCAAGTAAGGAGACTCACTTTTTTTTTTCAAAATTTGACAAAGCTTTAGTAAACATAGTGGATTAATGAGTGAAGTGATGTTGAAGCAATATTTTTACCCGAGGGCATCTCAAATATCTTCCCTATTATAAACGGGAATCTTTAGGATACATCACAAAAGTCCATTCAACTACTTTAATTTATGGGTTAAATCTCCAAATTTTTAAGATATTATGTAAAGAGTTTGGAACTAGAACACTTCATGATTTCATTTATACTAGGTAGTCCATAAATTGAAGATGCTAAAAAAAGAGTGTAAGTCTTTAAATAGAGAAAATTTCCTTAATATTGTGAACTAAGCCTAGTAGGTTAGATAAAGTTTATATTTGGCTCAAGAAGAGTTGTAGCAAGATTCATTGGAAGGAAGACTAAAAGAGAAGGAATAACAAGTTACATAAATATTATGAAATTTCAACAAAAAAGCTAAGATTTTCTTAGCTCAAAAGGCTAAGCACCTTGAATACAACTTAGTGATCAAAACACTACATACTTTCACCAAATGATTAAGCAATGGGTTTACAAAAATAGGGTATCCCTTATAGTTGACTCTAACGGCATACTAGTTACTTACCATCAATTGGTTATACAACATTTGGTGGACTATTATAAGGAGATATAGAGTAAAAAATTTAAGAATAGGACATAAGCTGATGAATATGTGCTTCAAGCAAGTAATACCTTATCAACTAAGCATCAAATGCAATTATTAGTCCCTTTTATAACTCATAAAATTGAGCAAGTCATGTTTGATATTCATTCCTTAAAAAGCCAAAACCTAAAAAAAAGCCCTAACTTAGAGGGTTATGAAGGCAAAATTCTTCAAAGCTGCCTGGTCAATTATGGGAAGTGAAGTTATTGAAGCCATCCTAAAATTTTCCAAAATAGGTAAACTACTAAATAAATAAATAAATAAAGCTCCTTATCTCTTTTTTTTTTCTTAAAATAGAAGGTTTTATATATGCAACAGACTATAAACTTATTGCTTGTTGATTTACTTTATATAAAGGTATATCTAAACTCCTTTGTAAAAGAGTAAAACTTGTTCTATCTCACCTAGTATCAGAAAATCAAAATGCCTTTGTAGAAGGGAGATTCATCCTTCATAATGTAATGATAACAGCTCATCAAATTGTATATGGGAAAAAAATTCTCCCCTACGGCTCTTAAAAATCGATATGAAAAAGGAGTATGATATTGTTGAATTGGAATTTATTAAAGAGATGTTGACTGAATTCAAGTTTCATGCAATATTTATAGAGCAGTTCATAATTTGCATCACTACTAGTTCCTACTATTTGTCTATTAATAGAGAGATTCATGGTTACTTTTTAGGTGGAAGGGGGTTAAGACAAGGTGACTCATTGTCCCTTTTAGTATTTACTCTTGTAATATAATATCTCACTAAAGAATTAAGACTTGTCACTCAGAGTCAAGATTTTAAATTTCACCCCCATTGAAAAAGAATCTCAGCTTACTAACCTTTACTTCACATATGACTTAATGATTGGCTATAAGTTTGATAAGTTTTTGTATGGATTCTAGTGCGAGGTTTTAATAAGTTTTCATCAACAACTAGCCTATAATTTAATCTTGCTAAATCTCATGTATATCTAAGGGTGTGAATGATTAGGTGAAACAAAACAAAATGTAATTAAGATTCTTTATTAATTCTTTTATGATACAAATATTTAGGAGTGTCATCATTACCTACTAAATAAAATAGTAGTGATTGTTAGAGCTTAATAGAAAACATTACTGAATAGGTAAAGTTCTAGAGTAATAAAAGTCTCTCATATTTATTCAAACTGAGCCCATCTGATCAATTCAATTATTTTCTCTCTACATGTTTATTAGTCCTCTATTTTCATGCTTCTTTAACAAATTATCAAACTGGTGGAGAAATTATGTAGAGAGATCCTATGGGAGAAAAAAGAAAATGGTAATAGATCTAGTTAAATTGAACAAGTATATGCAACAAAGAATAAAAGAGGATTAGGTTTAAAAGATTGTAGGTTTGGGATGTAGCTTCAAAAGTAGATAGCTTATGAGTTAAGTGGATTGGTGTAGTTTATTTTAAAGGAGTTGGCTTTTAGTCCTAGACTCTTGGATCGAATGTACATAAGTTGGTACTAAAAGAATTTTCACTTATTAAAGATGAAGCTCACACTTGTTCTATAAGTAGAAATGGATAGGAGCACTTGATGGCTTTCATACAGAAAAAATAAGTTATAAATGGCTGAAGGATGAATAACTTGACTTCGTGAAAGCAAGATACATCTTGAAAAGATTTAATTCACCTAAATATTAATTTCTTTTATGGCTTGCTTTCCTTAAAAGGCTATTAACAAAAGATAGGCTTCTACGTTTGAATATTACTGTTACTAATCAATTGTGTGTATTATGTGATGCTAAAGCTGAAAGCATTAGTCAACTATTTTTGAGTGTGCTTGGTCTCATAATATGTTAGAACTAGTATGTGATTAGATTGATATATCTTATTTTTCCTATATATTTTCGTTGTGGACACATTGGCTTTCTTATGCTTTAAAAAAGCAAGGAGTTAGATAACATATAATATTTGTTGTAATTGTTACTACTGAAACCCATAGATGGATTGAGAGAAATTGTAAGATATTCAAAGACAAGCATTAAATAGCGAGGACTTATTTTGGTGAAAATGGAATTAACACTTAGGATTATGTATTATTATCCTAGAAATGTTCCTCCTATCAATTATATAATCATGGATAGGATTTGATTAAATCTCCTTTACTTGATGTATATTTTTTGTATTCTTTTGGACTATGAGGCTTTAGGTAGGATGATAGGGAATCCTTCTTTGAAGGTGGCCACCTTATCTTATTCTCCCTTATAGTTTTTTTTGGGTAAAGAGACCATTTTTTTTATGTAGTATATAATTATTCTTACTTTTTTACTAAAAAAAGTCTAGTTATCGAATGCAACCACCATTTTGAAATAAAGACAATAAAGCTTATAATGAAATTTCTGGACCCAGTTCTGAGTTTGAACATATAGTTACTACTCATATGTTCTTGCAAGCTTTCCTTTACTCTTACATTATGTTTATAAGATTATAGCAAGCTTACATGCAACCATCATTATAAAATAAAGATAATGAAGCATATAATGTTATCTTTCCTTATATAATATTTCCTTATCACTTTTTAAGTTATTAATATGTGATTACTTTTAGTGGTAGAAACTTTGAACAATATGAACAATTCTAATAATTGTGTAAAAATAAATGAAAATGATAAGGTATGAAATGAAACCATAAGTATGTATTTAATCCCATTAATGTTTGAAGAAGTAAACTAGGAAAATCAAATAACTACTACCTTTTCCAAATATCATAAGAATATTAAGGTGGATTTTAAAAAAAATTAAAAAGTAGTATATTGATATTTATCAGAAGAATATTAAGGCGGGTTTTAAAATTTTTCAAAAAGTAGTATATTGATATTTAATTAAAGAACAAGTACAATGTATTAAAGGTCATATTGAAGAATTTTAAGAATTTACTAAAGAAACATGAATTGGTTACATCTCCTTGACTAGTGAAGTTAATACTATAAATGAATTTTGAAAAAAATTTATTTAAGGTAAAAATATATCTTTGTAAAAATATATCTTTCTTATTGATATATAATATTATAACTTTTTTTTCATATATACTTTCATCACTATAGGTTCATAAAATGACTCACAAATTTAAGGAAAAAAAGATGCAATGAGTTTTCAGACTTATTTAACATTTTTAAAGATGCTATTGCAACTATTTTGCAAGCCATAAACCAACTAAATCTTCATTAAATTGTATAAAAGAGGAACATAAAATTGATTAATGAAGTTTGTTTATTCGGAGATCAAGTTACAAGATTTCTTATTAAGAAAAAGAAATGTCCTAAGAAAAAGAAGACAAAAAAGACAAACTCTAACACTCTAAAAAAGGCTAAAAGCCCAAATTGGGGCTTAACCTTTTTGAGTTTGATTATTTTAGGACTTAAAATTGTAACTTGCTTAAAGAAGGACTAAAATTTCATGAGTCTGCTCAATTTAAGGCTTTTTTGGACCGAAATTAGGGCGTGTTTTATACGTGTTGTTACAATATACAACTTGGCACTGTTACTATTTTTTTTAAAAGGCACGTTTAAAAGAGTAAAAGCTTGCTTGGTTTCAATCCTAAATTCTGTAAATTTCATAAAGTAAAAAAAAAGAAGAAAAACCCTAAATTCCCTAAAAGTAAAAGTTCCAAAAAATCTTAAATTCCTATCGTCTTCCCTCTTTGACTTATCTTCACCGTTGGCCGATTAGCGCTCCAGTCTTCATGTAAGAGTTGTCTTTCCTAGTTCATGCATCTTCATCATCGCCCAATCCACAATTCTTCCTTTGTTGAAGGGGTTATCTTGCCTATTGACGCATCTTCACCGTCGCTCGATTCGCGCTCCAATCTTCGTTGAAAGGGTTGGCTTGCCTGGTTCACGCATCATCTTTTGAAACTAAGGTATTGGCTTGCCTGGTTCACGCATCATCTCTTGAAACTAAGGTAAGTCCTAGAATCAAGTGTTAGCCATTAGACTTAAGAGTGGTAAAACATTTGATTCTGATATTGGTAACAAGAAGAAAGTTCAAAGCTTAGAGAAGTCTGAGGAAGATAGTATGAATGATATGGGCAGAAGCAAACTAGTGTTAGTTTCATCTTCAACCGAAAATGGTTAAATGCATAGACCTTGAACCACTGTAAAACCCTAGAACTATCCATCTGTAACATCAGATGCTAAAGAAAATAATAGAAAACTTCAAGTTCGAAATATTTTTAAGAAGTTGCATATTAATATACCCTTCATATACCAAGTTTGTGAAGAAGATCATCTTAAAAAAAATAAACTTGAGGATTATACTATGGTCCTTTTAACCAATGAGTGTAGTGTAACTTGCATAACGAATTACCTGTAAAGATAAAGAATCTTCGGGGTTTTATGATTCCATGCCATTTTAGTGCTTCTGATGTTATTAATTATTTATGTTTGCTAGTGCTAATCTAATGACTTTATCTCGTTTTTAGTAGCTTAGAATAGGTGAACTGAAGCCAATTATAGTGTCACTCTAACTTGTGTATTGGTTTATAAAGTACCTAACTAGGGTAATGGAAGATGTACTTGCTAAAGTAGAAAAATTTATCTTTCCTACCAATCAGAGCACAATAGAGAAGCAGTTGGTCCCACTAAATCTTAATTTGATGCTTCGTAATAGATAAAATTCCTCGCCTTCCTACATCCTTTTTTCTTTAAATGTTAAGTGGTTATTCTATTAAAGGAAAAGTTAACACGTGACACTTGCAACTCTAGTTTGATGACTAAAAATAAGAAAAAAAATATTCATTTTAAACAAAAAAAAATGTTTAACATTTTAAGGGTGACTTATTGATTAATTTCCAACATTGTTGGTGCATAAGTCTAATATGTAGTCCTTTATCTCAATTGAGGGTTTTATTAAGGGAAGAAACATTATAAGGGAAAAAAAGAAGAAGAAAACATCAAGCAAGAAGGAAATGAAATGTGATCATGTAGAGAAATAATATTTTTTAGAGTTACTCTAAGATCCATGTGTATACAAACTATATGGTAATCATTTGGTCAAAAGTTTCATTTAATCGTATAATAGAAATAAAATTATCTTCTTATTATATGAAGAAGCATTATCAGACCATTACCATCTACTATTTTCATTATAATGGATGTATAGTCATTTCCTATGATCTAAATAGAATTAAGGTCTCAAACATTTTGTCTACGAGCTCAGTTATTCATCTCTCAATAAACTTGCTCCAAAAAAGGACTAAGTTTTTTTTTCTACTTCTTTTATAAGTCTAATTATTCATTCCAAAGAAATTCCTTATAGTAAAAAATCATAGATATCCATTATTGAATTGACTCTCTATAAATTATTCTAAGTGACTTTAATATAGTGCTCTCCCCTATACTTTAAACCTGAAGGGAATATATTTTTAAAATAATTTAATGAAGATTTTAGGATTTGTGCTAATCACATAAAAGCTACTGATATAAAGTATAAAGAAAATTTCTTTACTTTGAGGAATTAAAAAAATTGGAAATTGGCACATAAGAAAAAATCTAGATGGGTGGTCAAACCACTAATGATGGGTTGTTTGAATTTCTACAAAGCAAAACAATCCTTAGTAGCCTTCTCTTTTTAGATCATTCTCTAATTATCATTCATAACTTAACCACAAGTTAGTATAGGAAAGCTCCCCTTCACTTGATTGAATATCTAACAAAAGTTGAAAGATTCCAAGAAGTAGTAATCAGAGTTATTGTTCATATTTTTATGGTTGTATATCATTTATCTGTATAAGTATGGTTTAAATGGTGAAAAAGAATCTTAAAAGGATGAACGAAAAAAGGTTATGTAACCCTCATCTTATAATTATAAATGCTAGAAAAAACTCATGCATATTCAAAAAGAGCGTTACCTAAATCTAGGAGACTCCACTAAGAAAATATGAGAGAGAGCAACCTTGATTGAATAGTTAAGAGCTCTGAAGGTCCATAATTTATTTCTTAGCAAAAATTAAGAGTCAAATGGCTTAGAGAAGGAAATAAGAGCAATAAGTTCTTCTATAAGACCATTCTATCTAGGAGAAACTTTGATAAGTGTAAATTGCATCATGTTTTAGGGCTTATTTTGATATGTGTTTAACTATTAATTCAATCATTTAATAGGTGTTTAGGTTAGAATTGGGTTAGTTTGTGAATTAATTGTGTTTTAAGTGTTTATTGGGTTAGTACAAGTCTTTAAGGTTAAATATTATGTTTTTGAGGTACCTTGATGTATTTGTTAGTGTTTCAGGGTCAATATCGAAGAATGGAGGAGTTCGGAAGATATTCAGGCTGAAACAACAACCCACAATCGTGGCACAATAGACCACGATCGTGATAGAAGCACTAGAGTTGGTCCACGATCGTGGCCGTAGTCATGGCTTGCGTCAGGCAGATGCATAGCCATTTTCAAACTTCACGTTTCGAGAATTTTTTTGGACCTTTCGAAGCCCCAAAAAACTCTAGTTCAACCTTAAACATAAAAGAACATAAATAGAACAATAAGAGTAGAAAAAGGAGCTTCTTGCTGAAGTGAATCACACGTTAATATACAGATAGTCAAATGCACAAGAAGGGGGGGTTGAATTGTGTCAACTTTTTCGTTAATCCCTTCTTAAAGAAAACTTAATGATTTGAATACAAAATTTGTTCGATTCAAAATTGCTATTACTATCGTTT
>JANIHZ010000005.1:55881815-55892318 GCA_027478365.1 Erythroxylum rufum | reverse complement strand
TTGTTGTAGTAGTCTGCCACCTTGGTTAGGAGTAGGGAGTAGGGAGTAGGGACTTGGGAAGTATGAAGATTCATGAACAATCAAGGCATGTGTGGATGCTGTGTTGGAAGTGGATAGGGTCACTTTCAAGTTATATGGATAAGATACTTGTTAGGTTTGAAGGGCTCCTATTGCCAATTTGCTACCCTCTTTTGTCGCTTGACTCTATCAGCATTTGCATGTGAAAGGTTTTCTTCTTTTCAAACTCGAAACATTTGCCTACACCCAGCGTCGATTCATGATCCAATTAATCCCCTTTTTATTATTATCTTCCCCAAATTAAGAAGATAAGCCAGTCACAGTCCCATCCACATTTCTTCTTCAGTAAATAATAAAAAAAGGGAGAATGAGACGAAAGTTGTGGAAACTGACAGAATCACAGTTTTACCGCCTGATTGGCGTTGCGAACTTTCTATATTTGATTTCACACCGAGAGAGAGAGAGAGAGTATTTAGCTTTGGACCCACTTCATTAAACCTTTGATTTCCTTTGGGTCCTATAAAGATTTTCTTTTGATCAAGTTGGACCTGTCCCGCGACAAATATTGACTAATTAAACCTATATTTTGACAACGACAACCGAAAAAAAAACTATATAAACCGTCGAGATGGATATTAAGTTTGAATGTTTATCCATTTATCAAGTCTAAATAAAATCAAACGCGTAGGGGAACTTGCTTCATTTTTTTCCTTTTGGGTCAAGACTTGATTACATCATGGATTCATAGATTTGAAAAGTTGAGAACCTTAACAATGAAGGGATGGTGTTATTCTTTTTAATAATATCGCTATCAAGGTTTGGGCGGAGCGTGGTCCAACAAATGTGAGACAGGTGTATGGAGATTAAATTGTTGAAAATGGACCAGAGGATGTTAGGCAAATAGGGAATGGACGTTTTAATTCGAGATTTGAATCTTATCCGATGCTACATAGCATGTTGGTTTTGTTTCATCCTTGTACGTTACGACGTTTTGTTGTCATTTCCCCATCCGACAAAGCCTAGAGGACTAATGTGAAGTTTCGAAAAGCTTTTGAACGTTTTGCTTTAACTCTCTGTAAAAAATAGTCAACAAAAGGAAAATGCGTGAACTATACTAAACTTTGCATTTTTGGAAGACTTTATGCAACTTGACTGTCAGGTTGAGGTTTAAAAACAAAACGGGGGAAGTGGTAAATGTGGGAGTGAGTTGGCATGGTTCAAGCAAAAGACTAAGAGCGTGTGTTGGTCTGGTTTAATTTATAAGCTTGGGTTGGTTTGGTTTCCCTACATTTACCATCAATTATTAAGTTTGTGATGGTAAATGCATGGATAAGAAAAAAGCAATGACTACTAAATATTAATGATTAGAAATGATGGATTGAATGGTGGTAGTTTGAGGCTTAACTGCCATAACTAACGCAGGGAGATGTGGGACTAAAAAGTAGGGAGGGCTCTTAGTCACATGCACTTGAATCCTTTTTTCGGTTGTAACTGTAATAGCATTTGCAAGTAAACCAACGGCGTTCGGTTTAGCTCTCTCTTTCTCCCGGAAAGGTCAAGCAACAGATATCAGTGATTATAAAACGATGTTACCTGCGACTTGTCTTGTCGGCACATGCTCTGCCCATTTATGCCTTATGTGCCCACATGCTCTCATCTTTCTTTCTTCCACCTCATTTAATGCTCCAAAGTCTCCCTTTCAGCTCAACTTGTTTGTGTAAATTAACAAACTCTAATACGAACCTCACTGCTGGCTGGGTGAAGCACTCTTACCATTCAACGAGCAATCCAATCACTTAAATCATACAGAATGCTTTTTCATTTTATTATTTGGTTTTTCTTTCACATGAGATGAGACTCATTTTTTAGGTAAAGCATATAATTATCATTTTTTAAGTTTTCGTTATAACTTTAAATTGAGAAAATTTAAAAGTTAACCTTACGTTACTTATCATATGGACCGTACGTACGTCTTAAAAACAATCTATTGGAATTAGAATCCTATATTTTTAATAGGAAAACTGTTGGATCACCATCAAATAGGTACTGACTTCACACCTTTAGTGTAGACCTTCATACAGAAAAAACCCAACTGTTACAAAATAATTTGTCTTTGGTTCACTAGTTATTCCAATTAAAAAAAAGAGAGAGGAAGTTTTAAAAAGCATAGTAATGACAATGTAATTAAATTGTTGACCAACATACATTTTAAGAGGCTCAATTTCATATTTGAGCATTCTTACATTATTTACTTAAATTTTAATGGACAAGACAAGGAAGAAAAGGAAGAGTTTATTATGCTGAGTTAGTTGAAACAAACATGCATTTAGCCAAATTACTTTTTTAAAAAAAGAATTTGAATAAAATCAAATAATAAAAACTGAAAATAAAAATCATAATATAAATTATACATAAGATCAAACATAAAGTTTTAGGGTTTTAAATAATGGAGGAATAACAAAAAACAACTAAGGATAAGATGAGCAAAGGGACCCAATTGCCAACTAATCCGGTTACAATCTAAGAACAAAATAGATAGCAAACCATTCATGTGATGACCAACTTTTTCCTTCATATTCAGCAGTCACATGCATGAGCAGCCTTTTCCTTCTGTTTCAATCACCGAAATGACTGTGTTATTGATTCTGTCTCTGCAGAAATTGTAAGTCATATGCCTCTCTGTCAAAGAAACAAGAGCAATCAATGAATCCCTCGTCCCCAGTCCCGACCCCCTCCAATTTCAACCTCAATTCTTCTGCTTGTTTACTCTATGATTGGTCCAGCATTTCATCCATGTCTGCTTATAAGTTAGTTATATATACGTCAACTATTGTAGTCTTTCTCCTTCTAAGATATAGCAGCGTTAAAAAGATGTCACTTTTTTTATTATATGTACACATCACCCGAAAAGAAACCTTGTTCTCATAATTATTCAAATTAAAATAAGAACTTCTTTTTGTATTCATGATCATTTATACCAAATACGTATGTAAGAGACGTTGCTTGGAGGCGTGGACATTTATAACAACCAACAAGGCTCATATGTATCAACTAAGCAGAAAAAGAGAGCATAAAAGTACAGATTTTAAAGAAAAAACTGGAAGTTGTGTTGAAGGTTCCATTAATTCCCCAGTGACCTTTGAACTTAAAGATGAAGGTTGTGAAATAAGATATAATAATGAAAATAAAGTTGGTTTGCATTAAACTACTATACAATACAATAAGTGGGAAAAAAAAATATAATCACACTATTAGTTTGGTTTAATAATTATTCTTTAAAATGTAATATAAATATTAAATCACGTTCAATGTAGACTCTTAAATAATTAATGTAATAATCATTATAAAGTCGACCTTAATTATATAATTACTATTGCATTATTTTTCTTAATAAAGTTTTACTTTTTATTTTATTCCATGGATCATAAGCATCGCTTAGAAGTTGGTTGGGGTACAAGTTCCCTCAATGGAGAAGGGAAAGCTAAAATTTTTGGTCAAGGTCGGTTCCACAGTCATGATCGTCCCATAATCTGGAGGACACATGTACGCGAACTAGGCATGATGATCCATATACATATAACGTGAAAACATTGAACCGAACAACCGGATGATTGTTTCAACGCTTTCATTATATACTTCACAGTAGGATGGACAGATTGCGAATCAAAGGGTTGACAGGTGAAGATTCAGATGTCGGGAGAGGCTTCCAACTTTAGCACTCTAAGTAGGTAATAACTAATAAAGGTCAATGCCAGGTTTGGTTGTGTAAGTATTGATGAAGAACGAACTTATAACAAACTAAACAAGTGAAATTTTGGAGAGGATTAGGGCTACGTAATGGATTTGTTTCCATAAAAGAGTTGATCATTTTTAGGTTTAGTGGCTCATTAGGAAAAGAGAATTAAAACCTCCTCATCTTTTTTGAAATTTATATTTTCTGATATAAAACACGACCATAAATTAAGTTATGATTAGGTGACACGATTGCATGTATATATATACACAAGTTGCGAGAGTTAATGATGGATATAATTAGGTCATGAAATTAGGTAAGGTAGCTAACTGTTTCACGATGTTAGATTAAGCTAATAACAATAGACTTAGTTAGTTATGCCATGTTTGAGAGAAAGTAAATGTCCTTAGCCTAGATTTAAGAAAGAAACAAAAGTACTATATGCATGTTGGAGGTGGAGTAAACAGGAACATCACATGGCAAAGGTTTAGAGAGTTGATTTTAAAACATAATCATATTAAATTAGTAGTACTGCTCTATATCAATTCTGTTGGAGGAGCAAATGGAATATTTACTTTTCTTATTTGTTCTCAATTTGTTAAATTTAGTGTGAGTAATCTATTCTTCTTCTTTTTTAATGATAGATATAGGTATAGGTATACTTTAATTTTGGAAAAAAAAGTGGGTGGAGATGAGGTGCATACACAAAAAAGCAACAGTTGTAGTGGAAGAGACAAAGTGAGGAGAAGAGGACAGGAGTAAAGATGGGGTGAAGGGCATCTATCCAGATCCAGACCCACATGGGTTGTGGCAATGGCAAATGCCAATGGAATAAAATCTTCTTCTGTGGGGATTGGGTTAGGTATGGTAGTTGCAAATTTCCAATCTTCACGCTCTTCTAATGGACCAACCATCATTCACCCCCGCCCCCCCTTTATAATTTTAGCCCCTACTTATTTTTCTCCAAACGTGCCAAGAAATGTAAGCTAGAGTGTACAAAATAAAAGAGGTGGCATCATACAAATTGCAAAACTCATTATTACATTTTTGCTTTTCAATGCCCTTTTCTCCTTTTAATTATATCAATGTGTAGAGTAGATAAAAGATGCAAGTCTACATCAAACTTGGAAATAATGATTTTAGTAATTTTGTAGAGAAACCTTCCCTTTACGTAATTATCTTAAATATTTGAGTGGTTGGTTCAAAATTTCCTTGGTAAAGAAAGAGAGAGAGGAGAGCGTAGGGCACACTTTTAGTGACCAAAATCAGACAGCACGGCAAAGGCATTTCCTGTTACGTAATAAATACTTATGTACCTCAAGCATAAATGATTTTTCTAATTGAAGAAGTAGAAAAAGAGCTAAGCACGCGTGGGAAAGAGCGAATCATTCGGGGTGTGTTGTCGCTGACTCGGCTTTTGTACCTTCTCCAACCCCATTCCACCATTCTTATAATCCGTAACACCAACCCAGCTACATAAAGTCCTCAATTGACTAGTCCATCATCTTACATTTATCTTCTTCCTCTTCTTTTTCTAAGTTCAAGCTTTCTTTTTTTTTTCTTCTTTTCCATTATGTTTTGTGTAGGCATGCATGTATTACATGTTAGTAAAAACGACAAAATTTAGATTCAGGGTTAGGTTAAATTTGTAAGAGCATTAAGACCGATTAATCCATTCTTTCTTTCTTTTTTCTTTTGCATGGTATCCCTAAATGCTCTACAGAAATTGGACAAAAAGAAACTATTTAACTCCTTTTCTTTTTGCACCATTAAGTGCACTGATTATAAAAGCCATACTTTAGGAAAATAAAAATAAATGTCGATTAAACTGATCGATGTTACTTTAATCATTTCACGTTTAAAGTAAAACATCTTTTCGTTAACAATAGTTTATTAGTACGGGAAAAATGAGAATGAAAATCTAGAAGAGGCAAACCCGTGGGCTGCCAAATCCAAAAAGTTGAATTATTTGTATATGAATGACCAGGCAAGGAACCTTTCAATCTGAACATGTTACATATATATTGTTAAATAAGCAATAAAGGAGGCATGTGCCTGGGCTTTTGGGACAGTTGAATTACTGACCTTAAATTGTGGAAATGCTGTTCAAATGGTCTGAGTCGTAAGCTATAATTGAAAGTATATATAAATCATAGGCAGAGGGCTAGCATTACATTGATTAAGTTGCTACAATAATATCAATGAAATAAAAGCCCTTGATGAGGGATGGGAGACTGAAATCTAAGACCACGTTATGTAAGAAAGTCAAGTCATGTGAAGAAGATTTCAGTTACTGACCCACTTCTGATCCAACTTGTTGGTCAAAAACCTCTCTACCCAATCAGCTTCTTTGACGTTTTGTCTGCCTTCGTTGTTCAAGTGAGATTAACTCGATGCATAAAACTGTTTTGGTTCTCCATTGTAACTTCCAGTACTTATTAACTAATTTTACGGGGATGAGACAATCAGAACCGAGATATAGATGTTTGACATCTGCGATCACACATAAAAAACAGCATGAAGTTACGAATACATCATTATGAAATCTTAATATATAAATGGACCTCACTCCATGGATATGTAACGAGACTATCAAGTGAATTTTATAACTTGATTAAAATTTTAAATTAAAATAAAGTCGATCCTTAAGGAATAAAATAATTTTTGTTTAAACAGAATTTAAGAATGCAGGTATAAATTTTTCATAAGATTTTATTTATTTTAATATAAAAGAGATAAAGAGGAGGAGGGAAGAGCCAATGACGGGAAGGTGTCGGCACCACGGTAGACCGAATCAACTCGGGGACTTACAGGTTCTGTGTCTGTAACGTGTTTAGAATCTCCATACGTTCACGTGTTACTGATATTTCACTTGTGTCCCGTCCATCACTTCTCTTGCGTCTTTACCACCCCACAATTCACGTGTTGTTGTAATCCTACTGTCACCTTTTAAGTTAATACATATACATAAATACTTTTTAACCCTTCTTAATTAATTCACTTCACCACCTTGCTTCGTCTTTTCCTTTTCATTGTAAGATAATTTAAATTAGACTAATTGTTATTTACCCTTTCATCATCTAATTTTTAAAGCAAAATTTATCTCTAAACTTTATTAATTTTTTCTTTGGAGTTTTAAAAAAATATATAAAAAGTTATAATTGCTTATTTGTTTTCAATTACCTAAAATAAATAAATAAAATGTAATCAATTCAATTCAAACTGCAGTGGTACAAATTCCTAAATTAAGGAAGAGGATTTGTCGGCAGGAGTTAAGATAAGTGGGACCCGAGCAGAAGCCGTACCCAAGAACGGTCAACTGTCAAGTAATCGGACCAACGGTCAGTGGGACCCGCCACGTAACGAACAAATAGAATGGAAAAGCACGTGTCGCTGGCGCGGCAAAACTGTCAAATACCGACAGTAACCACTATTGTCCTTCTCCTCTTGGCTCGCAGTCACATATGACTCATTAGTAAGCTCACGGATTCCGACAATCATTAACCGACACATCCCACAAATATATTTTTGGTCAGTGGTCCCCACTCTGGATTACTTTTATCATATTATAACAGTAGGATATAGGATATAATGTAAATTAATCAGGAGTTGATAATTGATATTGATATTTCTCTCGCGTTGTTGCCGTGTTGGCGTTGCTTGACCCTGTCCTTGTACGTGGTGGTAATACAAAAATAATAAAAAGTAACTTATCTACCTAGTCTAGTCTATCAACTTTCCACATTGTTTTCTTTTCCCTACAATCTACACTTAATCTTTGGAAAGAACTCAAATAGAGTATTTATTTCACAATTTATTTTTTTCTTTAAAAGTGTCTTCAGGGTAATACTACTTTACAATACTGGAATTTATTCCTTTTGAGTCGTGGAAATGAATGCTGCGTCCCTACCCAACGACTTACAGTTGGTGGTTAAACCACAAGACGACGGCCTCGGTTGCTGTATATGTCCTTTTCACATTGACTTATTTCAATTTACTTTTTCACTTAACTACATGGACGTTGTTTTGGTTTGGACCACTATAAGTTCTTTTATTTTGTAATGAATAGAGGTGGGTGTGTTACGTGTTTACTTGTGATTAAGAATTGAGAGACTCAACCTCCAACAGTAATTTCTTTTTTTCATTTGAGTTGCTTAATTAACAGCTTACTTAATCCACATAGTTTAACGGATACACAGTTAGGAGTTAGTAATTAAGCACATTCAATTTCCATAATTTATTCTTGAATAATAATAGTTGTTGTCAATTCTTTGGTTATTAAAAAACAAAAAAATAGATTTTGTTCTTTTTTATAAGGATTAGTACAAAGAAAGGGCAGTGACGTAGGGAAAAGAAAGAAAATGCTTCTTTTTATTGTTAAGGAAATAATATAAATGAATTTGTTCCACATGACTATTAAGTACGGGTGGCGGACCTAGCAAAACATGGAGAAATTATAGCCACTTCTAGAGAGAGAGAGAGAGTCAGAATCAAACTAAACTACTGGGAAATCCGGACAACATTTTACAGTTGTGATAATGAGGTGAGACCCTTGCCTAGGACGAGGTTTGAATGACACTCAGATCTCTAAGAGCTTATGTGGATCCATGTAAATCTGACGTGCGGACGTGGACATTTCAGTGCATGCATCCACTTGAGATGATAAACTAAAACTCGATTATGAAATTATTTTATTTTATTCTACAATGACTAGTCAAAGACTTCATCTTCCTTTCTTTAACTTGACACATTTATTTTTGAAATTCAAATTGCTAATGATTGATCCTCTGTTAGAAGTGGTTTAAATTTTGCTGGGAAGGGATACAAAAGGTATTTTAGTTTCTTAATTTAAACATGAAATTTGAATCTTTAAGTTCATTCAAAAACTGAACACAACAATAACAATATTTGTTAGAAATCCTGCTAAAATGCAGAATTTGAAGAGATTCAATAGTATGTAACTTTCCTCTCACCTGATATAGATATTGTTTTCAAATGACCTTTGGGAAAAAAGAAATTGAATATCACACTCTAGTTAACTTAAAAAAAGATAGGTTTTGGTTCAAAATTAAATTCATATTTGATTGTGATATATTGACTTATATTATAATTACGTTAGATAAAAGACAAAAAATTCTAAAATTAAGGATAATATGCCCGACATTCTAGTTGGGTATACTTTACGGAATAAATTAATAAGATAAACTTATTCAAGGGTTTTTCCTTTTTCTTAAACCGAAAGTGCAAAACTGAATATTAGCAAAAGAGACTATAATATTTTGTAGTTACTGTAACCTGCATTGATATATAGATAGAGGAGAAATGGTGGTGGGAGGTCCACCGTTAACTACACCAAACATGTCAAAACTATGTGTTGTTTTTGCTTTAAACCTTTTACAAATTTTAATAAGAATTATTGGTTACATTCACAAGAAAAGAAATGGTGGGTTTGACAGGCTTAATTAGCGCTTCTTTTTTTCCTTTTTGCCTTTTTGGTTTTTCCAAGGTTGGTTGTTAGGTGGTTTCCTTGAAATAAAAGGATGCTCATTTCTTCCCTTCCTTTTTGGCTTTTGTTGACTCCAGACCACAGACCACAGACCACTCTCCCTTTCATCCCTCTCTCTCTCAAAATACTGTTTATGTTTGTTGAGAAAACCCTCATGGAAATGGATAAATTTGACCTCAAATCAACATTATTAGTTACCAAAAACTATCTATCTTACAACTTGACTGAGACAACAAATTTTACCAGCACTAAAGACACCTCAATCGAATGCTTGGTTCTAGGACTCGTAATCAAGTTTTGTTGATGCTGTTATAAGTCTGGATTCAGGGATTCCGCGTTATCAAGCACTTTCGGAAAGCGTAGCCCACCTGGAGCTTTTGGTTGGTTGTCTGAAATGGTTCCACTTCACATTTGGAATATGCTTTGCTTCCAAACTAGTCTCTACTCATCCGAATCTTTGCGTCCTGTCTTCGGAGAACTGACTTGGGAACTTTATTTTTCTTTGTGCATGGTACTTGTATAATTTGGAATTTAACCAGTGCTAAGGCCTAACAGACAATTTTCATACCATAGGTGATGACAAAATCAGATGTATGAATGAATGATGACGAGTCATGGCCAAGTGGGGTAAGGGTAATGGCAGTAGGCTTTTGATTCTGTACATGTATATATTTATATATATGTGATAAATTGTGCCTTTCACTCAACAAAAATAAGGTTGGGTGACACTTCCCTTACAATTTTGATCTGCACCCATACTTATCAATGTACCCAATCGAATTATAGCTTGGCAGTTGGCACTAACATCCACACCCACCATCTCCACGTTCTCCAGTTTTCTTCTCTTCTATATATTATTCATGAAATGTCATTGCCAAACTCGATCGAATCCGGTTTTCGACTCTAATTCTTAACTTTGAAATTGCTTTCCTCTTTGATTATAGTTTAAATCCTATTTGTATTTATTATTTGTTTTGTATACTAAAACAAAACTAACGATATTTACCTTTACTATCCCCAAAGCAACTAGTTTGAAAGTATGAGGGCTGTTCCTAAATTTTAAGTTGGATATACATTAAATGTTTCATACGTTATATGCGCTTCGAGTTCGACCATTAGGATTTGTTGGATTCTAGTTCAGTTTTTAGTTTTGAATTAATGGTTTTTATGATTAAATTATGAAAATGTGGAAGAAACCAAAATAAAAACAAAAACAAAAAATAGATTTTTTGTTTTTGTTTTTGTT
>JANIHZ010000005.1:55866115-55881715 GCA_027478365.1 Erythroxylum rufum | reverse complement strand
AAACAAAAACAAAAAATAGATTTTTTGTTTTTGTTTTTGTTTTTATTTTGGTTTCTTCCACATTTTCATAATTTAATCATAAAAACCGGATTTAGGTTTATAATTTTGTTTTGACATAATTCGATTTTATTTTTATTTAACTATCCCAAACAAAACAAAAGAAAAACCAAACATTCACGTACGTTAATAAATTCTTTTGTTGTATTCATAAACTGTAAATAACTAAATATTATACAAAAACGAAAACTACATAAGGAGTTGTTGGTTAATAATTACCAACTGCCGCCCTCTCTTAGTAAATGACAACATAAATTATCTTAAGCATGCTTGTCCAATTCATTTTTATGCACGTTATTCCTACATTACAATATGGTGCAATTGCAATTGGGGACAATGCGATGCTGAAAATGTGGGAGTTGTCTGAGGGGCATGGGCATGGCACGACGAAACGAATAAATCTTTTTGCATATAAAATAGAAGTCGTGGTTGCAGTGGCTGCCCTGGAGAGCGGAGACGGTGGCAATGACATCGTCTCCGCCCTCAGTTGTTCTGACATCATTGCTAGATTCTAATTGGCAGAGGGGCAATCACTATCATATTCCTGCCTTTCATTGATATAAAATTAGTAAACCTAATCTTGGATATTATTTTTTTAAACGAAAATAAAATCTATTTTTTATTTTACCTTTTTTCTTTTTAGGAGGATCCAATTATGGAAAGACACCTTTAAGCTATTCATACCTAGACTAATCCCCACTCAAACCGTTTAGGTCCCTTACGGGAGGTAAAACTCTAACCCTAAATTTTAAATGGTTGCATACATGAGAACGGTTCGAACCCGCAACCTTACTTTTACCTAATTTACTAATAAGTTAATATAACCTCTTTTTGCATACAAAGTTACTTAAACAGTTTTTATTTGGTCTAACAGTAAGTAAGTAACCTGGAAATTTAATAATAGATTCTGTATTTATTTTATTTTATGAGCATTATATTGATAAATATTCATAAAACAGAGTGACACAAAATAAGAAGAAAATGAAATGTAAACCCACCCGTTCCGAAGTCAACTAATTGTTACTCTCCTCTTATCTTAGAAAAAGAAAAGAATAAATTGATTTGTGTGATGGGCTTTTCACTTTTGGCTTAAACAAATGTAAAATGAAAATGAGAGGGAAGGGGAAGAAACGAGAGGAAAAAGGAGAACCACATCGTCTCCTTTTCTCACTATAAAAAAGGGTGCCGTTGCCAAGCCAATATTTCCAGTCCAACATCAAACATTTGCTTCTGGTTTTCAGCATACCATTTCATTTCCTGTCTTAATTATTTATCTTCTTCCTCCACTTCCCTAACCCAAACTAAAAGCAAGATTGACTGTACTGTACTTCTAGACCAAGTTCAGAACTTGACCATTAAGTTCAACTTGGTGGACTGCTTTATCTCCATTTTCCTTTTCTCTACACGGGTGGATATATATATATATACACACACACACCGATTATCAGAGAAATTCCAGAACGACTTCTTTCTTCTTTAAACCAAGGGAACAAGTCTACAGATAATCGGCGCTTCTTCTTCAGTCCAAGGTTTCCATATCTATTGTTAGTACCACTTCAAGTACTAGTGCTACTGCTGTTAATACTGCTGTTTTGTCTTGATTATGGTGTTAATGAACCCAATAAAGCAAGAAACCATGAAATGAAGGGCCATTAACTCTGTGTTCTAGTGATTAGATAACTTAAAAAACAATGAGAACCCAGTTGTGTTTGTTTCTTTTTTGTTTTTCTTGGTCCAATGGTCATCTCACTCTCTCTCTCTCTTTTTTTTTTTGGTGGGAAGAAAAGAGATCAGAGAGGAAGAACAAGTAAGAAAGTGGGAGAAATGAAGAAAATGAAGTACGTGTTGGTCACTGGAGGTGTAGTAAGTGGACTGGGCAAAGGAGTGACTGCTAGTAGCATTGGTTTGCTTCTTAAGGCCTGCGGACTTCGTGTTACTTCCATCAAAATAGGTCTCTCCCTCTCTCTCTTCTTCTTGTCCCTTCTAAAATTTTCTTCACTGCTTCTTAAATTAGTTTTGAGTGCATATGCATTGTTTTAATTTTACTGTTTGGCTTGCGTTGTTTTTTCCTTCAAACCTTCTTTTCTCTTGCAAATCTTTCCCGTGCAGTTGAAACTGAGAAAAAGAACTGTCCTTTTGGGAGATGAGGTTCATCTCACAACTCTCTTTCTATCTGTTTCCCGAAAACCCAGAAAGGAAAACGAAAAGGAGGCATTATCGTGTTTTTTTTATTACTTTTGTTCATTTAACTTTGGGTTGCAGAGGAAAATAAGAGAATATGTTCTCTTTCATGTAATTTTCAGTTGTTCTGTTTTTAGCTTATCAGGATAAGGTTCTTCTTGGCTTTACTTTTTGTCTTATTTTAGTTCTCCATGTTGATCCAACTTTAAGAAGTATCTGCCCTTTTCTTTTCTCTTTTCCTTTGCCTGTCTTGTGTTCACATTGATTTCTTTTCAAACTTTTCATGATTTGGGTTATTTTCACTCACTGTTTGTCAATCTTTAACCCCTTTCCCTTTTTTGTTCTTTTTGGGTTTTTTGTTTGTTGGGAAATAATATCAATTCAGATCCTTACCTGAACACCGATGCTGGGACAATGTCACCTTTCGAGCATGGAGAAGTGTTTGTTTTAGATGATGGTGGTGAGGTACGCATCTAAGTAGAAAGCTTCTTTTATCACCTAACCAATTTCTAAAAGCTTAAGCGGGCAAGTTTTGTAGAAGGGTATACGAGCTTTCTATGCTTTTGCTTAGCATTTTGTAATCTCAGTGTCTCAAAATTTTCTACCTTTCATTACCTTCTGATTGTGATAGTCAGTTTTGAACTCTGTCAGCTTCTAATCGATCTGATGATAAACTTTGGGGCTGATTATTTTGGTTAAATCTGAAAATTAATCAACAACTACGAAAATTTTGATATCCAGTTGATACTCATCGGACCTTCACAGTATAACTTAATATCAATGGGGAAGTGATTTTATGAGCATAAAACAAAAGCAAAGAAAAAGTATCCAAGTTTTAGAAGCTAACTTGTTTATTTGATGTTTGAAGGTGGATCTGGACCTTGGAAATTATGAGAGATTTCTAGGTATCAAACTGACGCGTGATAACAACATTACTACTGGAAAGATTTACCAGGCAAGTTTCTTAAACGGGATAAGTTCTTATTTTTTCATAAATTTGATACCTTATTAATCAGTCCTTTTGTCGTTAATTGTTAGGCTGTTATTAATAAAGAAAGAACGGGAGATTATTTGGGGAGAACTGTGCAGGTTTTCATTTTGTTTCTGAACTCATAACTAAAATTGGTTGCTGCTTTCCTGGTCTTTACATGTTTATGTAGAACCCGTGTATTCTTGCAAATTCTAGGTTGTCCCTCACATCACGGATGCCATTCAAGAGTGGATTGAACGTGTGGCAGTGATACCAGTAGATGGAATGCCTGGTCCTGCAGATGTTTGCGTCATCGAATTGGGTGGAACCATAGGTAATTAATTTATATTCAGCTTTCCCCATGTTTTTCTTTCAGTCACAACTCATGTGCAACTTTCCTGCGTTTAGGGGACATTGAATCCATGCCATTCATCGAGGCTTTAGGACAGTTCTCATACCGTGTGGGTAAGAACATTGTTGTGACACAGTTTATATGTTTGCCTCTAGCCTTCCAATGCTACCAAGTTCTTCTAATTACTATTTTTTATTTCAGGTGCTGGTAACTTTTGCTTAATTCATGTCAGTCTTGTGCCTGTTTTAAATGTCGTCGGTGAACAGGTGAATTTCCTGACAACTTCTCAATATTATCATAACCGTATGGATAAATACGTCCACTGAAGCTTCTGAAATGCTATTTCTCTGCAGAAAACAAAACCAACGCAGCACAGTGTTCGAGGATTACGAGGTCTAGGATTGACACCAAATATCCTAGCATGTCGCAGCACAGCGGTTGCTTCCTATCTCTGTCTTCAACACTCTCACTGAGATGACACACAAAACCACATTTTAGTTGGCTTCATTTGTGTTATAAGGTTGAAAATGTCTTGCAGGCACTTGATGAGAATGTAAAGCAGAAACTCTCTCAGTTTTGCCATGTACAGGTATGTTGACGAGAATATGAATTTTTCTTACTATCACTTCAGAAACTTTGCCCAAATTACTAAGACCAAATAACATATCCAGGCAGAGAACATAGTCACACTCTATGATGTTCCCAACATCTGGCATATTCCTTTACTTTTAAGAGTAAGTACTTCTATTCCAGCTTTGAGATTGTTTTTAACGTGCGCTGCAGCTTCCAACTTTAGAATTATAATGTTATTTTGTTATGCTCCTTTAGGATCAAAGGGCTCATGAAGCAATTCTGAGAGTTCTGAACCTTAATGGGTTTGTCTAATGAACCTACACTTCCTTATTTCTCCTTTTTTGATGCATAGACCAAATGGTCTTCAGTGATATCTTCTATTTCCTGACACCCCTATACTATCATGCCTTCTAATTTGCAGAAATGCAAGGGAACCAAATTTAGGAGACTGGACTAGAAGGGCTGAAATTTGTGACATGTTAGATGAGCAGGTAAGTCCTGAGAAAATGTCGACTCAACTATTTACCAATTGTCACTGTTCACTTGTTGACAATGGCTTCATTAATTTTTACATAACAGGTTCGAATTGCCATGGTTGGGAAGTATACAGGCCTTCCAGATGCTTACCTTTCTGTACTGAAGGTACTTTCCGCATCATGTTCCTATTTACTTTGAACTTTTTTTCTGTCAAAAAGTTTGTCTTCATATGACTGAATTTAGCAGAAATGGCAGGTGCTATTCTTGTTTTATAATAATGCTTCTTAGTATTTTTAATATAAAAACTAAAATTTTGTGTTCTTAGAGTAACTACAAATATTCAATTGGGACTTAACCAGTTTTAAGTGGCTTGAACATTTTGCAATTGTCATCCGTTGATAGTAGCTAGCATGCTCAAGAAGAGAAAGACAAGTGATGCTTTAGAGAAACTCTGTAAAAGTGAGAGTTAAAAACGCTGTTAGCTTGCAATAAACAGTACCCAATACCAGCTCCCGTTTTGTTTTTCCATTATCTCCTTATGGATAATTGTAACATGAAGGGAAAAAAGAAAGTCTACTGAAAGTCTTCCTATCTCGTCAATTCTTATGTTATAAAGCCATCTCCCTTGGAATCTTCTTCCTAATCATTATAGAGGTATGGAATGACCCGCTTGCTTGTATTATATGCTTTGATCAAGTTTCATAGCAATGTCTAAGTGTTTGAAAAGTTGTGCAAGAAGTGGTGTAATTTATGTAGCCAGAGAATTGGGATATCTGTTACTGTCGATTACAAAATTATTTTTGTTCTTCACAGGCTCTTTTGCATGCATCTGTTAATAGGGGCAAGAAACTTGCTGTGGATTGGGTAGCAGCTACTGACCTTGAAGAAGAAACTGCTAAAAAGGTCATTAATTTGAAGTCATAAATGTTTGCTTGATAGATCCTTGAAAATTTTAAAAACCTCGAGTTTCTTCTGTTCTTGCAGAATCCTGATGCTTACAAAGCTGCATGGAAATTGTTAAAGGTTTGTACAGCTATTGCTTAATTTCTGATATTAGTGAAAGGTAGAAGAAACTTTCTAAGCTCCCTTAAGAAATGCCAACCTCATTTTGCAGCCTTCTTAATAGCTTCTATTTTCAGGGTGCCGATGGCATTCTTGTGCCCGGTGGATTTGGTGACAGAGGTGTTCAAGGGAAAATTCTTGCTGCTAAGTATGCGCGAGAGAATAAAAAACCATTCCTTGGCATTTGTCTGGGAATGCAAATTGCGGTTATTGAGTTTGCACGATCTGTTCTCGGTCTGCATGATGCTAACAGCGAGGAATTTGATCCCGAGACTAAGAATCCTTGTGTGATTTTCATGCCTGAGGTTCTGACATTTAACTAGCTTGAGATTTACTCTATGAAACCTAATTTTCTCTCATTTTTTCGTGCTCAATTTGGAACTTTTGCCTTCCAACAGGGTTCAAAAACTCATATGGGAGGCACCATGCGTGTTGGCTCTAGGAGGACGTATTTTAAAATCATGGACTCCAAATCTGCAAAATTGTAAGTGGCATCAATTTGTTTGTGAATAAGCTACTTTGTAAAACTCTGTTAACATAGTCATAATCATAAATCTCGGGGGAAACACATGCCTAAGATGTGGTTGTTCACAAGTTAACCGGAATTCCTTAATCTGAGAAATAAATGTCGTCAAAGTTTCTGCTTCGTGGACTTGTCTGAGATTAGCTGATCTTTTTTTTCTGTACTCTGTCAGATACGGCAATAAAAGCTTCGTCGATGAAAGACATAGGCATAGATATGAGGTATGGGAGTACAAGTTATTTTACACAAGTTTTGTAGGATTTGAGTTGACCAAAAATGTTTAGAGAACAAAGGACAAACTTTATTCTTTCTAAATCAAATAACCTTATATCAGTAGAGAATACAAAGCTATATCAGAGTACACATGAAGTAAATAAGAAAAGGTCAAGTCTTTGTCATTTAATAGAAGTATGGCCGATGTTTCTTTTGCAGGTGAATCCAGACATGGTAGCACATCTGGAGGATGCTGGTCTCTCGTTTACAGCCAAAGATGAAACTGGACAACGAATGGAGGTATTGACTATCCTTACTATTTAATATTTATTTAAAAAGCATTTTGATCTGGAATTAGTTTGAATAGTCTGGAAGTGATTCTGAGTTGCATTTTTGGCGTAAAATTGAAATTGCAGATTGTTGAGCTGCCCAATCATCCCTATTATATTGGTGTTCAATTCCATCCTGAGTTCAAATCTAGACCCGGCAAACCTTCTCCCTTGTTTACAGGTACCTCTCTAGATTCCTGATTGTGTTTCAAACTTAGATGAGCACCTTTGTTTAGTGTATTCACGCGGTCTGTGGGTTGGTTGACCCTCGGAAGTACGAACACAAGTCCATGACCTAACATTACTTTGCTGTTTATTGCTCTCGACTTTACAAGTGTTGAGCTTGATTAAGAAATTGTGATTTCGGTTGGCTTTCACGTTTACATGAAAGACATTTCATCTTAAATGCAGGACTCATTGCAGCATCTTGTGGACAATTGGACACTCTCCTGCAGGCTCACAAGTTCCCAAACGGAGTGGATAAAAGCATACAGAAGCTGAATTTCTACCCGAATGGAAATGCCACTAAGCTTGCAAAACTGTCACCAGATGGTATATACAGCAAATGCAGCATAGTGAACTACTGAAACTCCTTGATGCCTTTTGTTACTCTCTCTTTTTATTGCTGGTGATATAGTTATTCTGCTAGTAGTTTGTCTACCATCTTAGAATAGCTATTGTACAGCGACTGAAGCATAGGTAGGCCTTAGTGGTTTTTTGAAGCAGAGCTGCAGCCTAGGTTTTTAAACAGGACAGCCTGTTGGTATTTAAACACCAGTCGAAAGTGAACTTTTCCAACCTCACCAGATGGAAATTTCCAGTCAATGCTCATTGCAGCTTTCTTGTAGCACAATTTGAAGTACCAACAGAGTAGGCTGTGTTATACATTATTATACCCATATTTATTGCAATCTACATACAACCTAATTTTGATAAGAAAATCACACTAAAAAGCATAATATTTGAATAAAAATAGATCACGTCAAAACTAAGTATTTGCAACCCAAAAAAAAAAAAAACCTTATGCTAGGATTTGTAACAGACAACCATGCTGCCAAGATGTGATGTGAGCAGAACAATGCCAATCAATGTCTCAGAAAAATCCGTGGCATAAATACGAACTCATATAGCATTATATAGCTAGTCATAAATTACATTCAATAGTTCAAGATTGGAGAAAGTTAAAAAGTCTAACGTACCAGTATATAAGATTTTCTACTTTGCGGAGATCTAGAGAGGATCATTGATGTACGCAGCCTTACCGTTGTATTTTTACAAAGAGGTTATTTTCGTGATTCAAATATGTGACCTTCTTATTATAAAGGGGCAACTTTTACTGGTTGGTCCAAGGCTCTCTCTTATTGAAGAATTGTTCAATAATAAGAAAGGATCTTCTAATGTGATCCATTATACACATCTCAGCCGGACAATCATCCAGTCCCACTAGCTTACTTTTCAAGATTGCAGTACGATAAAGGTGAAATCATAATACTGACAACATAATGCATAACAGTAAACCTTATACAATTCAGTAGTACAATGTTCTGTACCATATGTTTTTCTTGGTCATCTCGTGTATTAATCACCTGGATGATTATTGAGTTACAAGAGTCGCACCTTTTAGTGATAGCTTAACCAGTTGAACAATATGATATCTATCAGTTAACAGAGCTACAAGGCCTCCATTGCATAACATTTTCACTCAAATGCCCAGGAACTGCACTTGACCATGATGTCAAATCTGGCAAAGGCCCTGTCAGTGCAAGATAGTTTGCGCCTTCGTTTTCTGACATTTTTTTCCAGCTCAACTGCTAGTCAAAGTTCAAATTGTAAGCTTACTTCATTTTAGTATTGTTAGTTAAACAAAGGCAGAAAAATGAAACCCTCCTCAGTTCAGTTTGAAAAAGTTGCTTATTTCTATCCACTTCACCTTTTTGGTTCTTAATTTAATTGATGAACTTGCATAGAAACAAACACTTAGCAGAAATCTTGCATGTTCAATGCAAATTGCTCCAACAGGTTGTACATAGTTGTCAAGCTGTTGTTAGATGCCTCAGAACCCTTAAGCTCAAGACTTGCTCACCTAAATATGACAATGATTTGAGTTTCACATGAAATTTGCACTTACTTAAAGAAGTTGCATTTACAACCACAATGAAATGACTTCATAATAACTTTTTAAGTTTCAAAAACGTTTAGATGCTAGATAACTTTGTAACAATATGCTGTTTAACGCTTTCTGAAAAATGAAAAGAGTCCTATAAGCAAAGCATAGTAAATTATACAGCTACCTCAAGGAGTTAACCACATGCTTGCACTTGGAACATATAACATCTCAATAGAATTTGTCTGAAGTTGCAACCATCCATTACAAGGAATTTGATTTGATACTTACGAGTAAATGCTCAATGGCTTAGTGTGAATAACTAGGAAAAACAATTTATGGAACTGCAGGGTCATTTGTACTTTATAGGCTTTGAGATTTTAGTCGTTACATATCCATCAACAAGAGCACTTGGATTGGTTTTATGGATTAAGATCAACTATGTTACAAAACCCAAGCATTGCTGGCTAACAAAAAATTGAGAGAACAACATACTTGTCCAGGAAATGCTTTAGATAGTGCCTTGATGGTAGAATTTTCAACCCACATGCCATCAACTGATTTAGAATGGTGTCTAGCATCTATACTATCTGAGTCTTCATTGATTCCAGAACAATTCACCATGATGCGACCATTGGGAGCTAATCTACCTTTCAGTTCTAACCAAGTTTCTACCTGTCAAATGAATGTAGGAAATAAGGGATCAAAATAATAAAAGAAAACAACATTACCAATACATAAAGGAGTAGATATAACCTTTCTTTCTGGAAAGAGCAAAACCTATCTCTGAATTTCAGAAAACAAAGATAATAAGTTTCTTGCTTCAGGCAGAAGCAAATGTGGTCCGTACATATTTGTGAAAATTTACAAAATCAAAATATGAACTCATTATCATTAGGAGCCTTGATCTCCTTAATTCTCCAGATGGTTTGCTTTGATGGAAAATCTTTCAAAAAGCTCACTGCTCTGTTTCTCAAATTGCCAGAACCCAAGGTATACATTTGCATACAAAAACCATTAAGGTAAAAGAGACTTTCTGATTCTACTTTGTACAATTTATTAAGAGCCTACACTTCCACCGGAATTACATGTTTTAATCCTGGAGACGGGAAAGTGCACATGCTAATCAACTATGCTTGTCTAAACTTATGAATGAGAGTAATGCACCCAGAATGACAGCTTTCTTTCTTATTTACATGATGGGACTGCAAATCATGCAAGCAGCAACTTAAATAACAGATAAGGCGTATACCTCTTCCAACTGTGGCAAAACCTTTCCCTCGCAGAACAAATCAATGATAATGCCTGAGTAGTCATAATTACTCAATGTTAGCAAAAGCTTGAGCAAGGAAAGTGACACAAGTAAATAAATTAGAAACAATTAATTTAATGCCAGTCTAGAGAAGGCTAACTAGAGTAACTCTAGACAAAAAATAAAAAATAAAAAATAAAGATGTCAAAGTGTGCTCAATCTGAAATTAGAGTATCCATCTGCAACGTGAGGATTTTGTGCTTCACTGACCTTAATGAAACCCAAAGAGTTGTTTGCTAGACAAGGAGTGTACTAGCTCTAATAAGAGTCAGGTAAATGGAGAAAGAATTCATTCTTGAATTATGAAATCATAAAGAACACTCACCAGCATATCTTTTACAATCAGTTCCTGTGGGAGAAAGGGCATCACCAATTCGAATATTGAGTACGCCACCGCTTTGAGTATGATTCTCAAGATCAGATAGCCCAAAGAATTCTCTAGCCTTATTAATTAACTAAAATGAACAAATATCCAGTAAGAAGGAAATCTCTGCTTTGGCTGAGAAGCAAGCAGTAGTTTTCTCTCACAGAATTAAGAAATTTTGAATTTTCACGAGAATATATTCATGTGGACAACATGAGCAAAACAAGAAGATAAATAGCTTGCAGTAACTAAGTTCTGATGGTTACACAGAAAAAGCCAATATTATGAGAGAAAATTTCCAACACCAAAGGGAAAATTGGGTGACATAACTATTCTGTGTAGCATATCTGCTAAAAGATTTCTCATACAGAGCATTATCTTCATCTCATCAGACTAATCCATGAAGTTCACCGGTAGTACTTCTCGATTGATGATTTTTATCTAACAAAACATATATCCTAAGTTTCTTTATGGGATTTCAAACGCTGCAGTGGAGAAATATCTTACCACTACTGCCTTTGAGTACACCTAAATCTTAATGTTTGCTTCATAGAGAATTTCCCCAACTTTCATATTAGACTGAAGAATAATATCTTAACAGTTTCAACATCGAAATTACAGGTTCCTCACAGGCTGCAAAAACCACCAATTCTGAAGTGAATAATGATGAACAATAGTTGAAATGGACCAAATCAAAATGCAACAGATTGAAAGAAAATGATAGCTCCATTTACCAAGGGAAAGGCTGCAATATATAGGAAAAGAAATGGATTCTTGAATAGTAATAGAATAATCTATTAAAGAAAGGTAATCGCCCTTACAATTTCATCAATAATCTATTAAAGAAAGGTAATCTCCCTTACAATTTCATCAATCTCCCAACCTTCGATCTCTAATGAAGGCCATACATCAAGCATCAGGTGAGCAGCGGTACCACCACCCTAAATGATTAAGATATTCACTTTCAAACACGAGCCGGCAAGATACCAACTGGGCGGTTGATATGAAACAGCGACGGAAATGAAGAACAATTACCAGGCCAAAGATTGCAATTGGACCTTCTGGAATAACAGCTGGCAAACTAACAAACTCATCCTGCATAATGATGCAGTTTGTTTCAGACATTCAAGGGACACACAATTTACGTGTTCTTTTACCTCTTAATATGCAAGATGATATACATTCGTAAGAGAGGTTTATAAAAATGCTCAAAGAAAGAAAAGAGGAAATAATCATCAAATAGAAATGAGTAAAGTTTATGATCAACAATCAAGGTAATAAATAATTTACAAATGATGATCATAGAAAAGGGAGGAAGAAAAGGACAAGGACATGACAGAAGCTTCTTCATAACAATTACATACCCAATATGATCCAGTCCATCGCTCCCCCTCTTTATTAAGGATGCTGTGAACATTATCTGAATGCAGAAGCCATTAGCTATACTAAACAAAAATAAAGGTACAATTTTTTTCCCCCTCTTGCGACCATAAAACTCACAATCACTGCGTCATTAAATTGAAAAGCAGGAAGAAATATGCAAAAGGGTAATTAAGTGGGGAGCATACTAGTAGAATCTAAAAGCAACATCCTGGCTTTAGCAGTGTCGACGATTATAATGTCGTTGAACTTGCTTCTCACGGCTGTCAGTACTTGATACTCTTCTTCTTGCTCTTGTTCCTCTTCTCGTACTTCTTCCCTAGAACCTTGGGGACTATGAACATGTACCTTGGCCTTCCGTCTAACCCATGAACAAGTTGAAGTTACGGAGACAGCTCGTGGCAGTGGAAGATAATTGTTAAAACTTGTTCTGTTATTGGGAACATAATTTTTAGAGGTGAAGAAGGTCGAGGAAGAAGTAGAAGAATGGTTGAAGAGGTGGGATGACATTGACACCTGAAATCTGGTTAATGGCAAAGGCAACATGTTAAGCTTTCTGTGATGATGATCTTAAAAGTTGGCAACTGATAAGGCTACTTATTGTAGTGACGTAGTCAGTCACGAGCTTCTGCTGACCACCGTCTAAGAAAGTTAAAGTTCTAACTAATGTTGTCAGTCACGAACTTCTGCTGACCGCCACCAATGAAAAGATTTTACGCAAGTCTTACCAAATTAATAACAATTGACTTTCCAAGTCCTCAACAAAATTTCTTCAAAGATTGGGCTTGGATGGATAATAGCAATTAAGAATGAGCTGGGCTTTGGTTGTCGATGAACATCTGAACAAGCTTGGCCCAAGGTCACAAGTGCATGTCTTCTCATTTCAACGTCTCTATTGGTGAACTCTTCTCCCTTTTCGCATAGCTCAAGCCTTAACCAAGAAGAACAAAGCAGCCTTTTTTGGTATTACAATTTACACGGCCAAGCTTGGGAGGTTCAGTTGGGTGAATTTGGATTCAGCTCTCCATCACTTCTGGTCTCACTTATAATGGTTATGTTTAATAATTTTCTTCGATCTTTCTTTTTCTTTTGTTTGATTTACTAAATTCCCACTTCGATCTGAATCCATTTGTTTGTTTCCGTCTTCATGATCATTTTGTTAACAATTATTGATTTACATATATTAGCTTTTTTATGGGTTTGTCTTAAATATTAAAATATTTAGTGTTTGGATAGATCTGGCATTCACATCAGAAGGATTTTGATTCATGAATAAAATTTAAGATTAACTGATTGCTATATCCTTTCCCAGACCCCGCGCCTCAGCGGGACTGCAACTGCATGTTGATGATGATGATTGCTACATCCTTGCGATTTGTAATAATTACCTGTTAAATTTCCAGCTTATATGTGTTTTCTGGTGTGGAGGTTTTGTAAGTGTTTACATGGTTGCATTTTTCAGATTCACTTTGTGCTTCTTATTAGTCGACAAGGAAAAGTGAGGTTAACGAAATGGTACTCACCTTATTCCCAGAAAGAAAGAAGTAAGGTAGAGCTCCCAACTTCTCTTACTGCAGATCTTTATTCTGCTAATTTTTTTTTCTTTTATTCAGCAGTTTATAAATTGTTTTCCCTTGGTGGTACACCTTACAGTGATTGATTGCTTCCAATTCTTGTTGCTATTGGCACATAGTTTGTCTTCCTTCATATCCTATGCCAGTAGATTTTCACCATATTATTGCATCAGATTTTCTTCCTCTTGTTTGACTATGATCTGGAATTATACTGATGTTTTACTTAATAAAATGCCTAATTGGTGCATGTAAAACTATTTTGACCAGGTTATTCGGGAGCTCAGTGGAGTAATTCTGACTCGAGGACCCAAGCTTTGTAATTTTGTTGAATGGAGAGGATTGAAAGTTGTCTATAAAAGGTGGAAAAAATAATGAGCCATGTTCAACCTTAATGTAGAATTTGATTAAAATTTTTGGCTTATGTAAATTTGATCAACTATTCAACATGTGTATTATGCAGATATGCCAGTCTTTACTTCTGCATGTGCATTGATCAGGACGACAATGAACTAGAAGTTCTCGAGATAATTCATCACTATGTTGAGATTCTGGACCGATATTTTGGCAGTGTGAGTAAATTCATACTTCACAGCGTTCTAGATGAATGCTTGGTTTGTTTTTGAGGCTGTTGATTTCCTAATAGTTTTCACTATTCGCTATTATATGAGATGTTGGAATCTAAAAATTATTCTTAGAAATGATGCTTTATTGGCTAATTTAGACAGTTGGCAGTTGTTTCAAATATTTGTTCATTTTGATATTTTAGAGAGAATTGTGTTCATCAACCAGTGCACGATAAAATGCTGCACTCCCATCTTATTAAAAACTTCCGATGATAGTATAAGTATTTTTGGGGTATCATTTTTTATTTCTATTTTACTGAAAATTAGCAACTCTTTAACACCATAAAGAAGTTTGTCCCATGGTCACTGAACTTTAAGCATGTCCTGTTTTTTTGTTCATTGATTGATCAACCGCAGACTTCCTGCTAATTTTACCGAGCATTATGCTTGGCATTAGTAACAAAAATTTATCAACTTTTAACCTTCTAAAGACAACAATGACCTGGGTTTTATTTGCTTCTTTCTGAAGATTGATATTCTTGTCCTTTGGTTCTTCTTCCAGGTTTGTGAATTAGATTTGATCTTCAACTTCCATAAGGTATTTGTCTTATTTTGCAGTATATATAGATTTGCTCTCCTAAAATTGTGTCCTAACGTTTCCTAAAGATTGATTTGTTCATATACTAGTAAGATTTTTATATACCATTTATCTCAACAATTGAAGCAAGTTGTTGTGGATTACATATGTATCGATAGTAAGAGCGTTCAACTTTGTTGATTACTGCTTTAATGTGGAAGGCGTACTACATATTGGATGAACTTTTGATAGCTGGTGAACTTCAGGAGTCGAGCAAAAAAACAGTTGCCAGGCTAATAGCTGCACAGGTATGGTTTTCTTCTCAACAATGGGTTCAATTCTGTACTTTCCTAGGTTGTGTGAGGATATTGTTTGTTGACCTGCAGGATTCATTAGTGGAGACAGCAAAGGAGCAAGCCAGCTCAATAAGTAATATCATTGCCCAAGCGACGAAGTAGGATGTAAAAGAGCAATGTGCTTTTGTGTTGGTTAACTTTGAAGTCCCAATTTACAAAGCATTTTACTCCTGCTTGTATTTTACTCTAGACCTGAAGTATATCGTGGCTTTTATGATCAAGAATTGTAACTTGGTTGCTCTTGTAATTGCTTGCTGATTTTCTAAATGGGGCCGTTCTAAATGGAGGCTTTTACTCGAACCATGATCTAACAGTGATGAAATTGGAATGAATCAAAAGATGGTCGATACAACCCTTTAAATTATACATGCTTTTCGGTTTGTTAGGTGAAGCGGTTGAATGTGGCCGATCCCTTTTAACCGATAGCTGATAATACAAAGATTTCAGTTGACTTTATCCAGTAATCTTCACAGATAGTCTTCTTGTTCTTATTTGTGTTTTTGTTTCTCAAAAAATTGTTTGTATGAATTTTTAATTTCCGCTTTTAATTTTATTTTCATCAAATTTTTAAAATTTATAAAAACAACAGAAAATAGTTTTTGTTTTCTGGTTTTTTTTTTCATAATATGATTT
>JANIHZ010000005.1:55641067-55652675 GCA_027478365.1 Erythroxylum rufum | reverse complement strand
GGTCGGGATCAGTTCGCGTCTGCATTAGTGTCTCATAATTGTATTCCGCAATCGTTGTAAACTGATTTGTATTTGTACTTTATGGTTCTTGTAAAGTATTGCTAAATGATAGTAACAACTATAACTGCAAAGATTTACTACTGTTTACTGCCTATTCCGTGTGAATGTGTAGTACGCCAGCCTCGCGGGGCACGGATTCGGATATCACCTATGATATCAGGTTCGGGTCACGTGGGAGTGGGGTATTACAATAATGTCATTTCATTACCAAATCATTTGCAAACTCATTGTACAATATTTGCATAATTATAGTTCAAAATAAAAATCATTGAAGACATTTGCAGGTGCAAACTGATCCTGACCCTTAGTCCATATCTAATTTCAGTGGCTATACTCCAATTAGCCTAATGAACATTGCCTCTGAACCTAAAAATTATTGCAAATTTTAGGTGAATTTCTGCAAACTCAGTAAGTGACCACCCTCGATGGTTCACTCAATTCATATCACATACCAAGTCATATAAACACATATTTTCACATTTTCTTACTTGCTTTTAGCATCACATATCAGTATTTCATATATCTATACTCATTGAATCGCATGGCCACATTACAATCCAATCAGTCAATCAATCATAAACATATTGTCACACAGTTCATATCAACTTGATTAGCATCAAGTTCTATCACAAATAAATTGTATTTCAGTCAAAAAATTTAATCAAACTATCACTTCATTACACTTCAATAAAACACAATCATTGGTTTAACACCATGTATTCAAACATATATCATTCTTACAACTTTATAAATCATTCAATGAATTCAAATCATATATGAATGCTATATGTATGAGACTCGCATCCTTTTCTATATTGTTGTGACTGTGTGCTTTTCCAGTATCCCGTATCACTGGGCTCTTTGATCATAGTGAGCCTTAGGCTCTAATCACATATATGTTTGAGCTTTAAGCTCTTTTTAGTAGTCTTAGTCAGTAGCAACACCCGTCATAACTGCCTTTATATTAAATGTATTGAAATGAATGCATGCCACAATTCATTCAATATAGTCAATCACTTTCATTCACATTATCTTAGTCAATACAATTAGTCATAACCTTCAGTCACTTTTAGTTGAGAATCATTTAGGCAATCTTATTCACATACAAGTAGCACTGCTAATGATATTCATATGCATCAAATGTCTCGGACAAGTATTGTCCGAAATTTAGTACACAATCAGTACATATTCATCATATATCAAATTCAATTCAGTAATATCAGATCAAATTAAAGTGAGACAATCTTAGGTTACTCACAGTACGCTCCAGATAGCTATTGCCTCAATGTCTTGGCAATGTCTGGATGTTGTCGCTTTATGCGTTCCTCTAAAACATTTAACACATACATATATCATTATTTTGCACAATTATGACTTCATTTATGCACATTCATGTATACTGAATACGTACAATGCATGTTCATGAAAATTCCTGGTTTCTTATCATTAATTTTGTCACATTATTCATTCATATAAAACAATACTCAATTTATCAATCCAGATTTGTCTAAAAACAAACTTTCGGGTCCACTTTGCATGATTATTGTCATCAGGAAAGTGAAGTAATTTGATAACACTTCCTTTTAGAAATTTGTTCTCCCATGTCTTAAGTTTCTAATGATACCAAGATCATACAATTTGGTTCATTATTCTATGAGTTATGCTCAAAATACCACAGACTGTGTACATTTGAAATTTTGGCTAGAGCATGATCATGTATTCAAGTTGTACAACCCATATCTCTCAATTCCAATGCCTAAAAATTACAAAATTTATATCACTTGAAAGCTAAGAGAATAAGATATAATGTTTGTGAAGACACCTTTGTCTGGTTTGACCGACGTCAATACAATGTATTCAATAACAATAGGACATGATTTTTGTTCCTGGTAGTGCTACAGCCTAAGCTAAGACTCAAATTCAAGCCCAATTTTGAAATTATTGGAGTCAGAAATAAAATTTGGCTTCTCCAAGAAAGTTGTAGACACATGTCTCTAGTTTAATATGAATCAAGAATCAACTTATTTGGAAATCTAAATATTAACATAGAATCAAAATCCCGAAACATGTTCAATGAAAATTCTCCAGTTCATAACATTCCAGCAAACTTCCTCACTTTCATCCAATCAATCTTTTTCAAATCAATTCAGATGAATCTAAATTTTCATGTAGAGAAAGAACAATGTCTTAGGAGTCTATTCGTTCAAGTTACAAGTCATTTGGATGTCAAGAGTAGAAGTTATAATAAAATGAACAAAGGATATTCAGTAAAAATACTCTAGTTCATAAACTCATATATGCAAACCATCACCTTTTCTCTCTGTAAACGCAGGTTTTCTTCTTCTTCTCTAAAACCCAGTTTTTCTTCTCCTTCCCTTTTTTCTTTTCCAGATTTTTAACTTTACAGCTAACACATAAATAATCTATACTACTACCCTTTCGTTTTAACTCAACACAAATGAATCAAAATCCAAGATTCAAACATAAACATAAAAAAAACCATTATCATCCACGCAAATCCCATTTTCTGCATTTTTCTATCTTCTAAATCCTTCTTCCATGTTCAGCAATAATTTTACTTCATTTAACACATCTCTATATCACGAAAACACTATACTCATTTCAGTTCATCTTTGCAAACACTCAACAGCTTCACTTACATCGACCGTGAAACAAAGCATATTTATATACATCAACTTTCATGAATTTCTGCATCATTTTCATTTTTACTTCATTTATCATAACCAATTCAGTCCAATTCAAACATCACCTAAAACATTATTCACGATATCAATAAAGCTCAAAACTCAACTTACTTGATTTTGCTAAGTTCCCAGCAATTGAGATTGGTTTCGGTGGTGATGAACAATTGAGATTTAACAAAAACCAAACACTCTCTATGGACTGAAATTCTTACTTTGATGTAAGAATCAAATACCAATTTCACATACATGAATCACAAGCTGTTTTAGTGTGGATAAGCAATTTCAGTGTTTGTTGTTTTCGGTGGTGAAGGATAGACCAAATGAAGAACAAACACAAGCTGCAAAAATTTCCTTACTAAACACGTAACTACGTGTATTACAAACTCACTGCCACATGTCACCATGCATGTAAGCCATTTCTCAATATTTAATTAGTCCATGTGTCACACTAGAATTGGTCAATATTTCAACATTTTTCCTATTCTAAAAATACTCCAAATTTCTGAAATACCTAAAATATTACCAAAATTGCTAAGTCAATGTTAATATAACCCAATTTAATTTTCATGACAGTAAGAGCCGCAATTCCCATTTATAGCTTAATTTACTTGAAAAATGTCAATGAATGCAAGTATAATCATATTAATGTGCAAAAATCAATATTATCTTGTATGTGTATGCCACATTATGCATAAGCATGAGTTATGCTTCATAATTTCTCATTAACCTCTTATAAACACTATTTCAGCCTTAACATAGGTAACGGGATGTTACAATTTCTCCCCTCCTAAAAGAAATTTCGTCCTCGAAATACTTATCTAATTGATCAAAAGGAAGGAGTATTGTTTCATCATATGCTCCACCGTTTCCCATTTAGCTTCATCACTCGAACAATTTCTTCCTCTTGACTATAGTTAATGGAATCAATCGATTTTCCAGTTACTCATTCAGATATCACACTATCTTGTCTATTTCCTCAATATATTCCAGATTACTCAAAATTTTACTTTCTGAATCGATAACGCCAATATCAGAGGATATCAATATCTCTTAGCATTCTTACATAAAACGCATTATGAATCTGATACATCTTTATTGATAATACAAAATCATATGTTAATGGTCTTATTCTTACAATAATTTCATGTGGACCAATTTATGTCGGGATCAGTTTATACTTTTCCCATCCTAAGCAAACCTAGGCAAGGTGATACTTTTAGAAACAATTCACATTTTGGTTGATAATTCACATCTCTTCACAGCTAATACACTTAACTCATGTGTTTATCTCACTTTATTCCAAATCTTCGGTGGTGATCCACCTAATTCATTCATCTTTCTTGAGCCTCATAATTCCTAATACATATCAATTTAACTTATTATCAACATCTCCCATCAATTCTGGCCTTAAACTATTTTTAGGCCTTTTTCGTCCAAATATAAAGGTGGACGACTTTTTCTGTCGTATAATGCATTATACGAGATTCTAATGATATCACTGTGACAATGATTGTTATGCTTAAAGTCAATCAAAACTATACATTGACCTAATATTTCTATAAACTTCACAATATAAGCTTTAAGCATATCTTCAACAGTTAAGACTGTTGGCAACTGATAAATGTAATCACTTGTTTCTACATCCTTAGCCGTCAAACAATATTTCGTCGTATTCCTACTAGGATGTATAGCATGGGTTGTTATTTGTGCTTTTTCTAACAATCTTTTACTCAATCATTTTTATCGTTTACACATACTTCTAATTTCAATCACGAGGTATTATTTTCCAATTCAATAGATTTATTTTCAATTCCTTAATAAGATTCACAATTCTAGATCCTCACTTTGGATACAGATACAGATACTGGCCCATTGGGCTCAGTTATTGCACTAGGTTTGGTAACCTTAATATCTAAATTTGTGATATTCTGTTATTGAATTTTCTGTTCAGCATCAGATACATACGAACTTTACCAGGATAGTACTTATTTGTACAATCATAAACCTTCAGTTCTTCTATTCATTGTCTCAATCTTGTATTCAATTCTTTCAAACTCAGTAAGTACCTCAAACTTTATTGATCTGTATATTTATATATAAATCCGAAATGTTTCACTGTACATATAGTGTCTCCAAGCTTTCAAAGCAATGGCTATTTCAGTAAATTTCAAATCATGTATCAAATATTCAACTCGTGAGACTTTAATTGTCTCTATGCATACAAAATCAGTTTAGTATATTGCAACAATTTGCATCTTAATTAATGATGTGAAACATCATTGTATATTACAAAATATCCAAATTCATTATTATTTGTTGTGATCGAGTGCCTTTTAGATACAGATACAGATACTGGCCCATTGGGCTCAGTTAGAAGCAGAAATCACGGAGAAAATCTCTACGTGCAGAATTCTAAGCTTAAAGCTCTTTTAGACTGGCTACTCTGACCACAACGCCTTTGCCAGCACATGCATTATATGAAATGCATCAAATAACAGAATATGCCACGTATAGCTTTCACTTTTAATGCACAGACAGAATCTCATATTCATTCAAAACCGTATATTTTCTTAAGTAATTAATTCCTCAATGAGGTAATATTATCTCATGTTATTTTTGGTTTCCTAATTGACTCATTTTCTCGAATGATTTTCTCCATTCGTTCGATTTCCTCTAATTTCACATTGACTTATTGCAATGTTGAACCATTCTTACTAGTTTCTCCACTCATTTCAATTTATTTACAATCTTAACTTCCTATGCTGGTAACATATTCATTAGATCAAATTTGTATCCCCTAAACATATTAGCATATAATGTAATATGGGTCTAAGTTCTCCCCACATTAGCAAGAGTGTCACCTCAAATTCAAGAATCCAATCACGTAGTTAGATACTTTATATCAAACAAAACGTATATACTCTCAGTAGCATATTCCACATCTTATGCGTGAGTCTCCGTTAGGAATAGAACTCCAATATTCACTTTTCGTTTGTTCCATTTTCGTTCATTTTGTAGAAGTAAACCATCTAGTCTACTTAACCTAATTTGGTGAAAATCTTCTTCCAAAGAAGATTTCTTGCTACTATCAACTATATTGTTCCTGTAATCCTTATCAACCAACTGTTCCCATCATTGCTTATCAGACATTCTTAGTACCTCAAAAAGATCAATTTCTATTGTTTCTTACAAGGTCATAATGTTCTATTTTCCAAGCTTGATGAAGCAGTAGATATGATTTCCGTCGCATATGCTTAGGTGTGTATCATTAAAGTCATCCAATTTTATCCAGAGATTTATTTCTAAAAAATCACCAATTTATACTTTGTTCTTAAATGATCCTGAACAACATTTCTCTTTTCATTCCTACCACAGTTGTGACAGAAATCTATTTTTGTCAGGCCGCGATCATGCCTTGCACTTTCTTCCTCGTATTAACACTTATACTAACATCAATTCTACTCCAATTTTCCAGAATTTACCTCTTTTAATGTTATATCATTTCATAATAATTCAACTACCATATTGAGTGTATTAACCCTTCTCATTTGATTCATCATCTTTTTCTTTATCTCATTCATACATAAAATCCTATTTTATATACATTGCTCACTTTCTCCTTGCTACAGATCATTCACCTCTTGTAAAGTCATTCATGTCTCTACTTCATTCCCCTTTTATTCTTTCCTCATTTCTATCTCATCTTCCTATTTTCATTTATTTCATCTTCCATATGTATATCTTCAATTAATTCAAAATTATAGATACATAATCATCATGAAATTCTATTTTTCTTTTAATTCCACTAACATAGTCTTATAGTGGATCATAACTCTTGTCATAGTAATCAATAACCAGTTTAATTCCAAGTTCACCCTCATCATTTCTACTTATTTCTCTCTTTTCCTTAAACAATCCACGACAATGCTTTCACATCTATATCACATTCTTACCATAGCACAATATTGATGTCGTATTCCATAATACATCCACCAATACGAATGCATTAAATCATTATTTATCATATCCAACCATATACTATTTCCCATTTTTAAATATCCACAAACTTTCATTTTCTCATATTCAAACAAATCATCATTCTTCCCATTACTTCCATCAATTCAAACTCTTAACAAATGCTATAAATACAACTCAGACTGGGGATCAGTCACCACTGCCTGCTATGACATGACTAAAATGCATGTAACTTGACACATATGTCAAAAAATGCCCATAAAAGATACTAAATCTGGGCTCTGATACAAAAATGTAGCACCCCACTCTCGCAAGACACGTACCCGACATCTTAAATAATGTTCAAGTACGTACCCTGCAAGGGTGGCATGCTAGAACAGTAATTCAGTCAAAACAAATCAGGCCCACTTTATTCTTAAACATTTCCATTCACAAGTGTAAAAATCATCTTACAAATCATCAGAATTCATTAGCCACTTGGGCCCTTTTCAGATACAAAACACTTGTAATCATAATATCATTTCATTACCAAATCATTTACAAACTCATTGTACAAAAATTATAGTTCAAAAAAAAAAATCATTGAAGACATATGTAGGTGCAAACTGATCCTGACCCTTAGTCCATATCTATTTTCAGTGGCTATACTCCAATTAGCCTAACTGAATATTGCCTCTAAACCCGAAAATTATTGCAAATTTTGGGTGAAATTTTACAAACTCAATGAGTGACCATCCTTGATGGTTCACCCAATTCATATCACATATCAAGTCATATAAACAAATATTTTCACATTTTCTTATTTGCATATAGCATCACATATCAGTATTTCACATATCCATACTCATTGAATCATATGGCCACATTACAATCCAATCAGTCAATCAATCATAAATATATTGTCACACATTTCATATCAACTTGATTAGCATCAAGTTCTATCATAAAAATATTGTATTTCAGTCAAACAATTTAATCAAACTATCACTTCATTACACTTGAATAAAAAACAATCATTGGTTTAATACCATGTATTCAAACATATATCATTCTTACAACTTTATAAATCATTCAATAAATTCAAATCACATGTGAATGCTATATGTATGAGACTCACATTCTTTTTTACATTGTTGTGACTATGTGCTTTTCCAGTATCCTATATCACTGGGCTCTTTGATCACAGTGAGCCTTAGGCTCACATATATGTTTGAGCTTTATGCTCCTTTCAGTAGTAGTCTCAGTTAATAGCAACACCAGTCACAACTGCCTTTATTTTACATGTATTGAAATGAAATGCATGCCACAATTCATTCAATGCAGTCAATCACTTTCATTCACATTATCTCAGTCAATACAGTCAGTCATAACCTTCAGTCACTTTTAGTTGAGAATCATTTAGGTAGTCTCATTTACAAACAAATAGCACTTCCAATGATATTCATATGCATCAAATGCCTCGGACAAGTATTGTCTGGAATTTAGTACATAATCAGTACATATTCATTATATATCAAATTCAATTCAATAATATCATATCAAATTAAAGTGAGACCATCTTAAGTTACTCACTGTACACTCCAGATAGCTATTGCCTCGATGTCCCGACAATGTCTGGATGTTGTTGCTCTATGTGTTCCTCTATAACATTTAACAAATACGCATATCACTATTTTGCACAATTATGTCTTCATTAATACACTTTCATGTATGCTGAATACGTACAATGCATGTTCATAACAATTCTGGGTTTCTTATCATTAATCTTGTCATATTATTCATTCATATAAAACAATACTCAATTGATCAATCCAGATTTGTCTAAAAATATACTTTCGGGTCCACTTTGCATTATTATTCTCATCAGGAAAGTGAAGTAATTTGATAACACTTCCTTTTAGAAAATTGTTCTCCCATGTCTTAAGTTTCTAATGATACTAAGATCATACAATTTGGTTCATTATTCTATGAGTTATGCTCAAAATACCACAGACTGAGTACATTTGAAATTTTGGCTAGAGCATAATCATGTATTCAATTTGTACAACCCATATCTCTAAATTACAATATCCAAAAATTACAAACTTTATATCAATTGAAATCTAAGAGAATAAGCTATAACTTTTGTGAAGACACCTTTGTCTAATTCAACCTACATCAATACAGTTTATTCAATAATAACTTGACATGATTTCTATCCCTGGTGGTGCTACAGCCTAAGCTAAGACTTAATTTCATGCCCAATTTTGAAATTCTTTGAGATAGAACTAAAATTTGACTTCTTCAAGAAAGTTGTAGACACATGTCTCTAGTTTAATCTGAGTTAAGAATCAAATGATTTGGTAATCTAAAGTTCAAGATATAATTAAAATCCCGAAACATGTTCAATGAAAATTCTCCAGTTCATAAAATTCCAGCAGACTTCCTCACTTTCATACAATCAATTCTTTTCAAATCAATTCAGATGGCTTTAAATTTTCATGCAGAGAAAGAAAAATGTCTTAGGAGTCTATTCGTTCAAGTTCCAAGTCATTTGGATGTCAGAAAAAGAAGTTATAATAAAAAGAACAAAAGATGTTCAGTAAAAATACTCTAGTTCATAAACTCATACATGCAAACTATCACCTTTTCTCTCTCTAAAACGCAGGTTTTCTTCTTCTTCACCAAAACCCAGTTTTTCTTCTCTTTCCATTTTTTTCTTTTCCAGATTTTTAACTTTACAATTAACACATAAATAATCTATACTACTTCTCTTTCAGTTCAACTCAACACAAATGAATCAAAATCCAAGATTCAAACATAAACATAAAAAACCGTATATCATCCACGAAAATCCCATTTTTTGCATTTTTCTATCTTTTGTATCCTTCTTCCATCTTCATCAATACTTTTACTTCATTTAACACATCTCTATATCACGACCTCACCCAATTCATTTTCCTTAACACCATACTCATTTCAGTTCATCTTTGTAAATACTCAACAGATTCACATATATCAACCATAAAACAGAGCATATTTATATACATCAATTTTCATGAATTTCTGCATCATTTTCATTTTTACTCCATTTGTCATAACCAATTCAATCCAATTCAAACATCACCTAAAACATTATTCACGATATCAATAAAGCTCAAAACTCATCTTAATTGATTTAGCTAAGTTCCCAGCAATTGAGAGTGGTTTCGGTGGTGATGAACAATTGAGATTTAACAAAAACCAAACACTCTCTATGGACTGAAATTCTTACTTTGATGTAAGAATCAAATACCAATTTCACATACATGAATCACAAGCTGTTTTAGTGTGGATAAGCAATTTCAGTGTTTGTTGTTTTCGGTGGTGAAGGATAGACCAAATGAAGAACAAACACAAGCTGCAAAAATTTCCTTACTAAACACGTAACTACGTGTATTACAAACTCACTGCCACATGTCACCATTCATGTAAGCCATTTGTCAATATTTAATCAGTTCACATGTCACACTAGAATTGATCCATATTTCAACATTTTTCCTAGTCTAAAAATACTCCAAATTTCCAAAGTACCTGAAATATTACCAAAATAGCTAAATCAATGTTTATACAACCCATTTTAATTTTCCTGATAGTAAAAGCCACAATTCCCATGTATAGCTTAATTTATTCGAAAAATGCCAATGAATGCGTGTATAATCATATTAATTTGCAAAAATCAATATTATCGTGTATGTGTATGCCACATTATGTATAAGCATGAATTATGCTTCCTAATTTCTCCTTAATCTCTTATAAACACTATTTCAGCCTTAACATGGGTAACGGGATGATTCAATTTTGCTCAAAACCTTAGGGCTTGTATCTTCTATTATTGAATTTATTGGATTTCTTGTTGGCAAAATCATATGTCCAATTTTTGTTGTTGTCATTTATATCAGTTGAGTAGTTTGTTATTGGTAATTAATTGATCTCGTACAACATGTGAGGCTATTGCTTGAAATCCCCGACACTCTTTCTAACATTTAAAGAAACCACTCATCAGAGCTTGCTTTGTCTTATACGAACAGGCACAAACAACCCAATTTTTACATTAGGCTCTGATGATTGTGTTGACATATAGACCACAAAATCTACGCATGTTTCGTTTAAAAGGTTTTAATAAATGGTTTTTCTTAACTAGAAATTAAACCCAACATTTCATTACTGAACTTATTAGCCAAACGAGGCCAAAAACATCAAAGAAACAAAATCTTTCAAGGTCAAATGGGGCGAACACTGATGAAATGACTACGATTCTTGGAATGAATTATTTCAATAAAGTGAAATCTTCAATTAGCTCTGATGGAGATGCAACGTTGAGCTAATGGCAGGAAAACGACGACAATAATCATAAAATCTCAACATTCAAATCCTAAAACTATCCCTAAAATTTACTCCTATTAGCAATAGGATAATTATCAAAAATAGTTCCTTATTTTATTAAATTCTTTTCTTATATGTCAGCTTTGACTTAACTATTTCATTTATCTTTTTTGTAGAGAAAGTAAATAAATTTGAAAGTTAAAAATAAAAAAGTAGTGTAGAATTCATGGAAAAGGATTGATGAAATAAGAAGTAACTATCGAATTTTAAGTCATAACACTACAAGAAAAATTAGTTTCAGCAACTATTATTAATGGTTGCTAAAAATAATAAAATGGTCGTTAAAAGTTATAGCGACCAAAATCGGGTTGGTCACAGGTGGTTACAACAGGGTTGTTACTAAAAGTGCTCAGTGACGAGTTATTACGTTGGTCGTTAAAAATGCACTATTAACAACCATTTAAAATTGGTCACTAAAGGTAGAATTATTAGCGACCAAATTTATACTTGCTAATGTAAAATTT
>JANIHZ010000005.1:55630959-55640967 GCA_027478365.1 Erythroxylum rufum | reverse complement strand
TTAATTATAAAATAATAAAATCTTTATTACTTTAAAATAGAAAATATAAAATAATTAAATTCATAATCGTGACTTTTTAATTGGAAATTATTTATATTTAAAATCATAGCGTTAAACCTCCTGCAACAACTATTTTAATATAAGGGGTATAATAGTCATTACATTCTATTCTATCTATCTTCCAAACAACATTTCACTATATTATATTATGAACCGTTCCATCCCTTCCAAACAACTTTTCACTAAATTACATTCCATTCTATTATAAACCGTTCTGTTTCGTTCCATTCTATTAGTTAACATCCAACCAAACAGGGGTTTAGTATAAGTGGGAGATTGTTAGTTTATGCCCTATAGCCAATCGATTGATTATAGTTTAGTGATTAAAGAGACATTCTTTATCTTATACATGTTTAGATGTATATGATAAAGTCCATGGGATAATTATACATTGCAAATGAAATTATAATAAGGTTATATTTATGAGATTCTTATTGCATTTATGTATTATTCATAAATTGTTCTGTTAAGACTAAATGTAAAAAGGTTAGCACACATTATGTTTTTCCTTACAAAGGAACTGGTCGATCTCATAGGCTAATGTATGGAGATATTTAAACAAACATGTGGGTGCTAGTTAGAGAATATGTTCACTTAACCGACCCAACATAAGGAATCCATTTGGAACATTACTTGTATATCTATGAAAATTTCCATTTTGATGATTGTATAAGTGATCATTTGACTTGAGATCTCTAATGTTATCTTTTATAGTAATTGCTATATTTTGATACTACTTAGGACCTATTCTAATTATAGGATATTCAATCGGTAGTTATTGGATGTAGTATAAACTATATGGAGGTAATTGTATGATCAAAATATGATTCATCACCCTAAAGTGATTAGGGAGAATGTTCTATTGTTCTTGATTGGTATTGATTCAGAAAATCCTTAGTCAAGGTGGAATGACACTTTGTAAATAGTTTACAAATGTCATTAACTGAATTAATAGCTAAAGACGAATAACTAACATGATTGAACTAAAAAAGAGTAGACATTAATTCCATGCTCTATTTAATCGAAACATTTTATGATTAAAAAATTGAATTATACTGAAAAATTATCATGGAAAGGTTAGTTAAAATCACTTTAACATTCCTAAATATTTGGGGTGGTCATGATGCGTTGCTAAATGCCAATCTTGATCTATGATTATAAATTGTTTAAATATAGAATTAAAGATAAATTAAAAGAAGTTTAATTTATCTAATTCTAATTATGAATTAGAACTATAATTTATAATCATTTTCAACATATTTAGGAACCTAATAGGTCATATATAGAGAACATGTTGAAGAGAGCAAAAATATTTTTAATCAAGTTGGACTTGATTGTAAAGTTTGAGAAATTTTATGACTAGATATGATATATTTAATAAATATAGATCAATATGAGATATTGAATCTTATTTGGGCATAATTGGTATTTAATTATAATTATTTGTAATTTTAATTAAAGTTTAATTGAAATTAGAATTTAGAAGGAGACCCTTAGAATAACTAGTAAAAGTTGCTCCTTTGTGACCAAAAGATGACAGCTTCAAATCACAGAAACAACCTCTTTGTAAAACAATATAAAGGAAAGGCTATGTACATAAATGACCCTCCTTAGACTATTGCAAAGTGGAAAGCCTTGTGCACTGAGTACATTGACTTTTTAAAAAAATTAGAATTTAATTTTAATTAAATTACTAAAATATCCAAAACTTATTATAAAAGATCTAATGGAGCTATAATTTAATTTCAATTAAATAACTAAAATGTCCAAAACTTAATATAAAAGCTCTAATGGAGCTAAAACTTCTTGTTTAACCCTCTCTATAAGAGTTATAGAGTTCTCTCAACCTATTCTGTGGATACTGTTAGAGGCTAGACACTTGTGTGACTACGATAGTTGAGATGGACTGGCTTTGGAAATGATTCGAAAGATATGATAAGAAAAGATTAAGCATCAAAATCAGGTATAAATTAAGATTCATGCTTTGTTATGATTTATATGTTAATCGTTTTATAGAATTAAACTAATCTTAGTTTTCAGAAAATCAAAATATAAAAAGTTTCATAATTATTCCGTTGTAGTTAGAATCGAATCCCGTTCCGGTTTTCCAACAACTATTCCTATTAAAATTTGCTTCTACTTACTCTACTTATTAAATTTATTCATCTTCATTAATTTTAAACAACTAATGATATATAGAGATAATATAGGTAATATTACACATGGAATTATTTCGAAAATTTTCGGATATATTTTTATATATATCTCAAAAATTATTTTTTAATAAGATTAATCGGTTTAAATCATGTCACACCGGAAAGAAGTGAAAGACAATTAGTTTCTGCTTTTATTTTCCTTTTATAAAATTGAGAGAAAATGGAACAGTGATATTATCATGATTACAAATTAGGCAAGCAAACCTAAACGATTAGCTAATAAATTACGAGATGATCAAAATTTTGTTTTGGCACTTGTTACGCGCCCGTGTTATCCTTCAAAATCTGGCAATAAATATGGAAGTTAACCCATAGGTCCTATACTGCTTGCTAAAACGTGACAATAATAAAACTGTTTACTCCCTTATTTAAAAGTCACGGAAGATTTTAAGATACCACAGTAAACATATTTGACCGTAGTTGGAAGAACACCGTGTGAATTACCATTTCCCATAGTCATTGAAAAAATTGCCACACGCCACGTAATCTTTTAATAGGAGGCATTTAACAGTCCGAAGTTGCAACCAAATTTTTGGTTAGGGAAAGCGCCAAAAAGTAAACCAAAAAAAAAAAAAAAAGGAGAAAGATTGGATCAAATTGTGGTGAGGGAGGGGTAAAAATGACCTAAGGTGTAAGGAGTCATTGGGTTGGGTTGCAAGTCCTCCACTCTACCAGTCTACCGCATTTCCCCCTCTTTCCTCTCTTTCTCTCCCGCTCCCAGTAAAGTAGAGAAAGGAAGAGAGAAAGAAAGAGTTGGAAGCTTCTTTTGTTTGGGTACCTTTTCTCTATCTTTTAACTGCATCGCCTCTTCCTATTTCTTTTAGATTGTAACTCTTTCGGTGCTTCTCTCTTTCCTTTTGTTTTTTAAGAGCAGATTGATTGATCTTTGTATCTTCACTACTTGTCAATCTCCTGTGAATGACTTCAGTACATTTTCTTCGTGATTGCATGATTTTTAGTTGTTAAATCTGGATGGCGTGCCTTTGTTGGGTGTCTGATTTTATAGTGCTTCTGAGTATTTAATACACGCTGTTAGTTTCCGAGTTGGGTGTGTTATGTGTTTGGATTGAATTATTTTTAATTTCGTGTACGATTTCATTCTTCGCTCGACCTAGTAAGCTTACTTCTTCCTCTGAAGATTTGGTTTCAGTATTTATGTATGTTATCGTTTATAGCTACATTGTGCTAATTAGTGTTCTCCATAATTGATGCTGATGAAGAATGTCGATACGAAGTATGTTTTCTGATGCTTGTCTTGAGAGAAGAAAACGAGTTGCCTGCCGATCTATGCTTTTCTATGTTTGTCTCTCCCTTAGCGTTTGTCTATACGCCTTGCTATTCTTTTTTTTCCCCCTGTTTGGCTTAGAATTTTCTGGCATAAATTGTCTTGTTTGTCCCAAGTTACTTATATTCCATGGTAAGCAAATATTGTCGTCTTGAAACATTTTTGCATAACCTGACCTTCTTTGTATCTTTTTCGGTGCTTGTTGCAGTGTCTTTCAAGGTACGCTGAATGGAGCAGGCAAGTGTTTCTTTTTTAAGGGTGTCCTTTCTTAAAATAACAAAGCTGGTTCCAATCTGTTGCTGTCAATCTGTGTTTCACTCATTATGACTCTCAATCGTGTTGCAGTATGAGAAAGTTGAAAAGATTGGTGAAGGAACATATGGAGTGGTGTACAAGGCTCGTGATCGTACGACCAATGAGACTATAGCTTTGAAGAAGATTCGCTTGGAGCAGGAAGATGAGGGTGTGCCTAGCACAGCAATAAGAGAGATTTCCTTGTTGAAGGAAATGCAGCATGGCAATATCGTCAGGTATTTATTCTCATTTTTGGGGAGCTTGTCTGGCCATTAGCCACCATTGCTGTCTTTTCTAATTATCTTGAAATTGAAATTTTCCTTTTGTTAATATTTGTGCTCCTTAAGCACTCCAATTTTGGCACTATGCACTTCATACTTGTTGATGTATATTTTATATGCTGTGTCAAAAATGGTTAACGGGGGATTGTCATGAATCTTTTTTTGGATATTTCTTAATGATTACAATATTCATGTATAGCTAACCGTATCTCATCAGAGTGTTTCTTAGATTTTGATATTGACATGGTATGCTTTTGGACTGGTTCTTCTTTTCAAGCTAAATGGCATAGTTTCTTCTAATGAATATGTACCTTAAAGTTGTTAAGAAGCGTGCAAATTGTTGCACGTTGCAATTATGCAATCTTTAGTGTAACATATTTTCTTACTGGTATTCTGATGACAGATTACAGGATGTAGTCCACAGTGAAAAGCGCTTATATTTGGTTTTTGAGTACCTCGACTTGGATTTGAAGAAACACATGGATTCTTGTCCTGATTTTGCAAAGGATCCACGTCTTATAAAAGTTAGTGATGTTTCTTAACTTTTTTTATGGTTATTTTAAGTATCTGCTGATTAAATAGTATTATTATATGTGCATAAGCATCACTAGACTATGAGTTGTCTATTATTATTATTCATACTCTTCGTTTAGAAAGGTGAAAGAATGGCTCAGTGTATGGGGGTTCAATTCTTTGAAACACCAGGAAAGCATAGTGTTGTTTCACCTGTGACTGATAGGAAATAACTTGGTGTCCTTGTATGTGCCAATTGTTGGTGCAATTAGAAATGTTTTGACATTGATTCATGATTTATAATATCCGTCCTTGATGGTAATATTGTTTTTTCACATTTTGATTAGCTCGGTAGATGTTTTGTTGCCATTGTTGATGCACATATTTTGGCTTCTAGCATTTTAGTATGATGATGGTCTATTTGTATGTTTCTATCATTTGCAGACTTTTCTCCATCAAATTTTGCGTGGCATTGCTTACTGTCATTCTCATAGGGTTCTTCATCGAGACTTGAAGCCACAGAATTTACTCATAGACCGCCGCACAAATGCACTGAAGCTTGCAGATTTTGGACTGGCTAGAGCATTTGGTATACCTGTTAGGACATTTACACATGAGGTATTAATATGTGTACTGATTTTTGTTTCCCTAGTGTGACTGCATTTAGCTAGTTTATCACAATGTGGAGTAAATTTTCCAACCTACCAGAAAAGGCACTCTAATTTGTTAGAAGACTTATTGATTGATTCCGAAAAAATCCCCCACACCTTTGACATATACTAAAATAAGAACTGTTTTCTTGCTGACTTGAGGTCTTAATGATCTTAGAAGTATGTGGGAATCAAACAATCATAATCAGCAGAGTGTCTATTTCATATCATATTCATGGTTTTGGTGGCTGGCATATTGAACGCTTTCGATCATTGCCTTTTTTTGGGTAAAACTGGTTCTTTTCTCTAGGTGGTGACCCTGTGGTACAGAGCACCAGAAATTCTTCTTGGATCTCGCCATTATTCCACACCAGTTGATGTGTGGTCGGTGGGATGTATATTTGCTGAGATGGTAAACCAACGGCCATTGTTCCCTGGAGATTCTGAGATTGATGAACTATTCAAGATTTTCAGGTGTTATAGCTTGTGAACTAGTATTCGGTTCTTCATGACATTTGTTTATCTGGTATTGAAATCCCATTCTTCCCCAATTTATAAATTCTTTGACACTTTTCATTTCAGCTCCTAGCAGATACTTTTATGTGAAAGAAATTAATGTGTGCCAATATAGGATGACTCGACTAACCTTTCTGTTTTGGTGCATGGACTGTTTCTGGATGAGGTGTTGAGAAACAAACCTTACTTTAGACATTATACCTTTGTTCTCTAAGTTGTTTCTCTCACCACTGTTTCACCCCACTCCTGTACGCCTTTCTGATAAAGCAAACATACACAATGTTAATTACTAGGTATTCCTTTTTATCTTTAAGGGAGTTAATTGTACTTTATTTGTTTTTTATTTGAGGGAGAAAACGAAGAACTTTTATGGTAATGGAAAGTGGCTTGAGAAATTAGAAGCCCATTTAACATAAATGTCATCGTTTTGTCCTTAGGTGGTAACAATGCAATTCATGTCAAAGAAACAAGAGAACATATATTTCGTAATAAATGATCAATATGGAGACTTGACCATTGTTAAGCATCTGTTTTCTATTTTTATCAAATCTTTATAAATTATTCAACTTATGCAACATGATGCTGCATGAAATGTTTGTATTGTTTGTAATCCATAAGTTCTGTTCATGTAGAATTTTGGGTACCCCAAATGAGGATGCATGGCCAGGAGTGAATTCTTTGCCTGACTTTAAGTCTGCCTTCCCCAAGTGGCCTCCTAAGGTCTTGTGCTACTTTTTTATAGTGTGCTATTAATAATTACTATTTACATAAAGCTCTCACACATGATATGCTTGGCAGGATCTGGCAACTATTGTTCCTACTCTTGAAGCAGCTGGTGTTGATCTCCTTTCCGTAAGTTGAGATTTGATAGTTACACCAGCATCATATATGTTTTCCTCTCTTTTGCCCTAACATACTTGCAAGCCTGCATTATTATTCATCTTTGCATATAAATATATGGATATAGATATAGTCATACATATCTATTGTTCTAATAGTTGTGCTTCATTCCTAAAGAGGGATATTAGTTTTCTAAAATATACTTAAATGTTGTTAGTATGAAATACATGAAAAGTACAACTATTACAAACCTTTTATCATTTGAATAATATTTATATTTCCCTCTATAAAGATATAAACAATATTGATAGGATTTACTTTTATGAATTTAACCTATAATTGTATTTTTTTAAATATTTATTTGTATTGTATTACGTTAAGGAGTAATAGTTGTTTCTAGCCAGAAAATATTTTCTATCTTATGCTTGGAATTCTTTTAATTTTATTCTTATCATACATACTTTCTAATATGTGGTCAAATAAATTAAATGAATAAGATTGAGTGAAGTTTGTGGAAGTTGAGAATGGATAAGATATTGTGAATGATGTGCAAATGATTTTGTTATACTTCGTGGAAGTTGAGAATGGATAAGATATTGTGAATGATGTGCAAATGATTTTGTTATTCTTCAAAATAAAAAGCAAGAGTAGTTCATAAAAATTTTATGTAAGAATCAACTATATTTAGACTATAGTTTATAATAAATTTCTGTAAGATGACAGATTATATTTTGTATAATTCTACGTTAAAAAGCTCAATAAAATGCTAACAGGTTTTTAAGCAATCATTATTGTCTTTAGGGATTGAATAATAGCTAAACTTGTAAATAATTTAAAAAATTATTTTGTTCACATAAGATTTTGTGGAGTTGAAAATGGACCAGAATTCAGTCAGTAGATTGCAGTTCATTAAAGATTTGGTGATGCAATCTGTGCAATGATTGGTCAAGTCTACCAAACATATTGTGTTCTAAAATGTTTTAGATAATATTGAGCAATTCAAACTTTTATGATTGAGCTCAAATTAATTAATAACTTCCAGCCATGCATGTGAAATAAAACTTGCCTACTCATATGCTTATTGATTGAAATTTAATATATCTGTCAAACTTAAATATACATTTTAGTTGTGAAACCCTATTAGAGACTTGAAGGCCAATTTAAATATAGGCATTCATGTAGTAGTGTGTGGAGGTACAAAGTATGCATAATTAAGAATATATTCCACACTGAGTTTTACTAAAATAACAACTTAGATGAAAAAAATAAACTTGAAATGGGAACCAAGGAGAGTGTATGATTGAAATAAAATAAATTATTATGCAAATAGAGTTGCATATTAAATATCTTAGTTAATAAGTTTATTAAACTTTAAAGTGAATAAATATATTTACCTTTCCAAGTTGTGAATCTCAAACTTAATCAATGATGTTGTGCTTTGTAACTGTAGGCTGATAGTAACTGTCTTTTGCAAGTTTTGGTGTTTGAAAATGTTGTTCCAAGTTCAAATTGAAACTAAAATTTTACTCTAATAACAAATAAGACAGCAAGTGATTAGTAATAGAAAAGGAAGATGGAAGAAGATTAAAAAAGGAGTATATTATTGATAATTTTAGAATTTATGTTAATGTGTTAATAAAGATTTTGAGATTAGGGGAAGATAACACCCCTATTGAAAATTTTGTAATTTTAGGCTTGTTTTCTGTTGTTGCAGTCATCATTTGTATGCATTATTTACATTTTCTAAAAACATAACTTTGGAATCCCTGAAATTTCTGGTCTTTAAACTTTACATCTCATTAGTCATTTAGTATCTTTACGTGACACTTATCTCTAGTCCTTTAATTTTACATTGTTTCTTATTGCGGTCTTCCAATTGTTATATTTTTGAGTTCGGTCCTTGAACTTTGTTCATAGCTCTAAATTGAGAATTTTGTTGATGTCTTTAATGGCAGTCTTACAACATCAACGGACTTCCAAGTTTGAGCGTGAGCGTCGTGTGTCTAACTTGGATGCAACATACGATTTTCATTAAAGACATTAACAAAAAGTAGCGTAAGAGATTAGTAAAATTCAAAGATTAAATTAAAAAGTTTAGTGATTGGAAGATTGATACAAAGGAAAACATTAAACTGAAGGATTAAAAAAAATGGTTCTATATCTTTATACGTCCCACTTATGAAAAGACATCATGTGATTAAACATGGAGCTCTCTACTTAATAAATTCATACGTAAAAAATTTCACCTCACTCTTGCAAGTACTCATCATAGATTTGAATTTTGATGGACCAGAAAATGCTGTGCCTGGATCCCAGCAAAAGAATTACAGCCAGGTCTGCGCTTGAGCACGATTACTTCAAGGATATTGATTTTGTCCCGTAGAGATTTCATCTTCTGAAAGTTTATATTTGTATGGTAAAAATTGAATGATTAACAAATGTGTGAGAGAAATATGCGGGTGTCGCATTGTTGCTATATTTTGCTCATTTCTCTGTTCCCTTTGCCTCAACCGAACAAACATCTCAGAATTGTGTAAGATTCTTGCCCTGTATGTTCCTTGGAATTGGGAGTGGAATGCCCTTCGTTCCTTGCATTTTGCGTGTAGCAGATTTCTGTTTTTGTTTCGAGTGGAAAATCATTCGTTTCTCAGTTTGCTTGTAGCAGATTTGTTTGTTTGTTTTTCCCTTTTTGTCATTGCCTGTATAATTGAAACTTGTGTTTACCTTTTTTTGTTATATTATTTCGATTTTCCTTGTCCTTTTTTATCATTATCTAATATGCCATCATCATTATTAAAGGGGAGTTAAGCAAAATGCTTTGGGCATAATGGTTATATTCATTTTCTTTATTGGTAAATAGTTTTATTCTCGATCCACCGAAAGGCACAAGTATTTTCTAGTATATGACAAATTAATAGGATTTAAGATAATAAATATCTTCGAGTCCAATGCAACAAGAGTTAGAAATGCGGTTACTTCCTAAAAATTGGAAAGAGCCATCACAAGTTTATTATGGAATACATGACGTGGGACTTTTAAAAATTTTAGGGTTTCTCTTTCACATAAAATCTTCCTGATTAGTATTTTAGGGGAATTATGATGGAAAAAATTTGAAAGAGTTATCAGCAATTTTAATGGGTTGTGGTCAAAGATTTGAATTCTATACTGTACCGGTCAAAAAATGGTGTGAAATTATATTTAAAAATATTAGTCGTAAATACCGGTCGGTATTGGTCGATTTTACCTGGTACCGACCGATATTTAAATACCAGCCAATACTGTGAATTTTAAAAAATTGAAGGATATTTTAGCAAAATTTTCAAAATTTTGTTATTCATAATAATTATACATTA
>JANIHZ010000005.1:55618365-55630630 GCA_027478365.1 Erythroxylum rufum | reverse complement strand
ACTCTTGTTATAAATTGTTATAATTAGAAAGTTAAGGATCTTTATTGTTCTTTTTATTTGATGTTTTAATGTAATTATTATTTATTAGGTGATAAAATTGTAATATTTCAAATACTTTGTATTGTTCTTAATTTTATACTTTTGTGATGATAATTGTCTTTTTTTATATTAATTGTTGTTATTATTTATATATGAAATATCTAAAAATTATTGTTATTTCATATTAATTGTGATTATTATTTATTATTACGAACTTTGGAAACATGATTGGTGTAAACTTATAAATTATACAGTACAACTGTACAATATGAAAATTGATTATTTTGCAATTGCTAAAAACATTTAGGAGTTATTTTATAACTTTAAAAAATTATTCAAAATGATACTCGTTATTGATTGATGTTGTACTACATTCAATCTGGTATTAAGTTCGATACGGTATTCGCAACATTGGCTACACTTAGATGAGATTATTTAAAATAATTCCCAAGTAAATCTCTCAATTCAAAACTTGCAACATTTGTTTTTAGGTTACTAAAGTGAAAAGTTGACCTTTTAGCAACAATCTTTCAACCTGATATTTTTGGATTATTAAAGTCCTATATTAAATTTTCAACTTTTAAATATGTGATTTAAGACATTGAATTATAAACTTCTTTTACTAAATTATTTTCTTTCATCTATTTGTTACACGAGATTTATTTGGTTTTCTAACAAAATCTCTATTTTTTTAAAATAACAAAACAAAATTTTCCGTTTGATGCTAATCTATTGGATTTAGAGTATTCTTTTCTTATATGGTCCTAATTTAATTCCAATTAGCTTATATAAGCTTTCAAACGAAGGACAAGAGTACGATTAGTACTAATTACACATATAAAACATAATCTATATTGAGAACCCTCATTTAGATAATGCAAACAAGATTAATGACTTTAATGAAATATACACATATTTTCTTAAAAATTTTTGCTCTGTTTGTATGTCGAGAATTAGATGTTATTTCAAACAAAAACATGAAAATTACTATTCTTGGAGGTGTCTGTAGGTCAACCCGTGTCTAAGCTGGATCGATTATAAAAATAGATATGATCTAAAATATAGCCTGGAGAGACACTGTGTGGCATTGAGGGCAATTTGAATAATAGCATGGTTTGAGCCACGATCGTGCTTCAGATCATACACAAACTATAAGAAAATAGAGACATCCATAATTTAGTAGATGAACACTTTCTTATATTTAGATACGGAAAATATTAATATTTATTCTTTTATAGATTGATTTGTTTTGATATATAAACTAGGGTATTTTTTTTATCCATGTTTAATTGATATTAATATAGTGCTAATTATGTAAGCAATTAAATTTGACCTAAATTCACTTATGGACAAGAGTCAACTTATGAGTGACCATAACTTTGAAAGGAGTTAAATGGGGTGCTAGAAATAAGCCCAAGGTTCTGAAACTCGGACCGGTCATTGAACCAGTGGCCTTGCCGGTCGAATCGGTGTGACATAATAATTATGTAATAATTATATTTAATTATATATAATATTAAAAATATTTTAAAAAATACAAAAATAAAAAATTGTCTGACTAATCGGACTGGTTCGACCGGTTTTGACCGGTTCAAACTGGGTCAATTGACAACCGGTTTTGAAGCATAATCCGGACCGAACCACCGATCGGTTACCGGTCGGACCGGCCGGTTCGGTCCGAGTTTAAAAACATTGGATAAGCCTATATGATCTTTCTAGTATTAGGCGAAACCTTCCATGAGATTTCACAAATTTTAATGAATTCAAAGGAGTTTTAGCTTGATAGAAATATAGGTTAACCAACGGAAGCGTAACTGGTTATAGTTCAGAGAGTGCAATTTACTGGTCCAAATAATATATCCATTCTAAATTAATTGAATTATGAAATTAAGGTTTATGTTAAGAGCAGTATTAATACGAGTATTGCTTTACGATTGATTTCTTTATTTGATAAATAGTTTTGCTTCTTATTGTTATTATCCTAGTTAGTTTTTATTTTATATTTTGGTAATAACATTCATTGCAATCCTTTTTTAATTAACTTTTAAAGCTAATTAGTAGTTTTAAGGTTCTCCATTTCCACATCACTTTCTTAAAAGATTAACCCTTACTTACTAATGATAGATGCATTTGCCTTTGATGTAGATAATACATTAGTAATAGGGAAAACTTAAGTAGTTGACATTAAGTATGTACATCACAGACATATGACAAAATAAGAACAAATGTACATAATAATGGTAGTGAATCACAAAATTAGAGAAGATTATTCCAAAACAATTACATGTACATACCACTGAAACAACTGAATTGATGATTTCAGTTGGATACTATAGTGAATCCCTAATTTGACCTAGTCGTAGTGATGGTTATAATAAGTCCACATACCATTAAAAAAGTAGTATTAGCATTTCTGTGCTTAAGAATACTTGCAAACCTATATATTTTTCACCGCTTTCTAGTTTGTCACAAAGGGATATGGATAGGAAACATGATCCCTCATAATTTTATTTTTAGTTCTTTTGGGTTGTCATCTTCTTTTAAATAAATTTCTAGTAGTTGCTCAATAAGTGCATCACTCAAAAGCCCGAGAGGATTTTTTTTCTTCTTATGTTGTTCATTTGAACCCACTCATCTCTAACCAAAATAAGAACAAGAGAGAATATGATATAAATTAATGAATCAAAAGTGGAAAAAAAAAAGTGAAATTCAATTCTAATTTTTTTTATAAAAAAAATCAGGATTGCAACACCCTTGAAGCAAGAGAATAAGATTAGTGAAGAAAAACGAATGTTTAGTAGTCATCGAAACTTTAAGCCTATCGTATTAGCTCTCTAATCCTTGTCATGACACTGATTGATGTGTTGTTTGTAATTATTAGCTCAATCTTCTTCTGTACACCTAACTTAATTAGAATAATGTTTTCAAAATTAATTTAAAAACTTATTTAGACCTAATTTAATTAAGATAATGTTTTATCTTCCAATTTTCATCTAAAATTTATTTTATATTAGGGTTAATTATAAAAAACAACCTTGAACTTTACTCAATTATGGAATTCTAGTCCAAAATTTAAAGAGAGATATTAATATTTTCTAACTTTCAACTTTTTGCAAAAATAACTCGTTGTTAGACCCTCTTTAACAATTTTGATATGGCTAACTATATTATCTAATATTTTTCCACATTGTTAAAACATGTTTTATTAATTGCTACAAGTGAAATTAATAATTAAAAATTTTAAAAAATCAAAATCTATAAAAACACTCTCTCAGAATCTCTCCTCATCACGAAGAACAAAGTTCCCAAGAAATTTTAACAGTAATACATTTTTCATGTAGTTAGATTGATTGATTGGTTCTTTTATTATCTTTTCTTATTACTTAAATGTGTCCCTTGTTGGGAAAAGCTAAAATTTTTCATTTCATCATTTGATTCTCTATTATGTTGTTAAAAACTTTTGCTAGGGGGTAAAGGCTTGTTATGATAGTTTGATTGAGTAATCATCATTTTACAATAAGTTGTTGTTGTTGTCCATACCCACAACTTTAGTTTATTATAGCAAACCATTGAATTTTATTGTCAAAACATACTTTGATGTTTAGCTTTATTTATTCATCCAAATTTTTTCGTTTATGTTTTCTTCCATTTTCCATTTATACAATGCATTCTCAAATGGATCTAAGGGAAGGCATGAATTTCTAGGAAGGATAAAAAAAAAAGTTAAGATACGATCAAAAAAAGAGAAATTGATCCTCCCACATTTCCTGTATTATGAATATTTTTAATGCATTATTGTAATAGATTATATTTTTATTTTAGAAAAATTGATATGTTTATTTTATTTTAATAAATTATTTAACAAATTATTTATATTTTATAATTATGGAATAATTAAAAACATATGAACTTATGATTGGACTTAAATTTAAACTTTTTATATGAGTTTGGGTTATGATTATAAAAATGAGGCCTATTTCATAGGCTGGGTTAGGTTTGGACTTAAAATTAAAGAAAAGATAGATTTTATTTAAACTCGACCTAGTATTGTCCATGTAAAAGTCTATATGATCTAAAAACTTATGAAGCAAAGGTGACTATTGAATCAACTTATCAATCAAATGAAAAACACTGAGTATAAAGATAAGATCAAGCGAGGACAAGGCAAAGTTATAAGATTAAGTATGAATAAAAAAGATCATGAATGTGTCAAGAACTAATAGTAATGTAACTTTTCTTATAATCCTTAGTTTGTTCTTTAAAGTACATTGAGGGGTTTAAAGTCGCATGTTCATTTATGATTATGACTTAATAAACATACATTTCAATGTCTAAAAGAAATTTATTTAAAGTTTTCACGAAAATCCTCTTAAACATCAAATTCACCATTATGTAACTTTTCAAATTTGTTTGAATCCATTTTTTCTTCATAAAATTTAAATTATGAAAACTTAAAAATTTTATAAAATGTGTTGATAAGGTATTAGATTGACCTATACGGAGATAGGTTGCTTGGATAAGTGACTTAATATGAACAAAAAAAATTTCTGGGTTATGCAATCAGAGCAAGGTAGATTAGGTAGACCTAATGCTTAAGTTTTTGCTAATGATGTTAAAACTAGGCAGGACCTGAAAGAACCTAACCCGGAGTTTCCCTTCTAAAACCCAAATGGAGCACTCCCGGCGACCCCACGTAGCCCTCCAATCGATATCTAACTCAACTGAAGGGTTCGCGCAAAGCCAAGTCATTCAACTATTAATTTAAAACCTTTTATGCTTTAATAATTAAAAGCTCGGAAAATAGTGGGAAATTTTTCTATCATTTTGTTGAAAATTTTGACAGCACAACGACTATATTTTGACTTTCCCAAAATTTTCAAAAACCTGTTACAAGATCACACTTTTAAACCCTTTCCAAAAATACTTTACAATATACATACAAGTAACTAAGCCAATTTCAAGTAAACACATACATAAAAAGATAAGACAAACACAGCAGCACCCGACGATATAATTAATCCTGTGGCAGAGTCCCAATTAATGCATCATCTGTACGCATACATGGGATAGTTTGTTTAAAAACATAAAAATAATGTTTTCATTTTTATGTTTTCAAGTAAACACATACATAAAAAGATAAGACAAACACAGCAGCACCCGACGATACAATTAATTCTGTGGCAGAGTCCCAATTAATGCATCATCTGTACGCATACATGGGATAGTTTGTTTAAAAACATAAAAATAATGGTAAGCTAAACGAGCTCAGTGAGTGTAATCAGTTTACTAAAAGTTAACTTTTTATAACAGCATAACTAAAATATTCTCATACATTCATAAAGCTCATGGTAAAATAATTGTCATAACAATTCACTCGTGCATCATAAAATCTGGTCATCCAATAACTTGTTGTAAAACACAACTTCATTTTTCTGAAATTACTATTTAGAAATGCCTTTTTGAAATTAAACTCATAATATAAGAATTTGCATTTTCCATTTTTCTTAATTAATAAACAATGGTGATAATAAGTTTTTTTTTGAAAACTTTTATATTGCAAATAAGTCAACTACTAGAATTAGTACCATACGGTGCCTCTCAAATTATTTTAAAAAATAAATAGTGGCAGCATTATTATTTATTTTCATGAACTTCTTATATGATATAGCCCACCATAAACTTCTTTACACTATGGTACCCTTAGGAATAAGGTCAAGGAGCTAGCTCTACATCACTTACCCGTGATTGATTTAACTACTAGTTACGGAGCTGGTTCTGCATTGCTTACCCGTAATAAGTTAACCACTATAGACCGGTAGTTATAGAGCTGATTCTGCATCGCTTACTCGTAACAAATCACAGAGTTGGTTCTACATCGCTTACCTGTGACTATTTAACCACTATTTACAGAGCTGGTTCTACATCGCTTACCCGTAATAGGTTAACCGTCATAAATATACCGATATAATAACATATATAAAGCCTAGAGGTGTACCATAAGCAAAAGCAACTCTTACATTTATGACTCATCTTATTTTCTAAATCAAGTATGGGAGGATTCATAAGTGAATTATTTCAATGTAACTCTTAATCATATAAAATTTTACTTTCAAATTAAAACTCATAAATTGCCAAAGCATACACTTATGCTAGCAATATTCATTTATAAAATATCATTTGCATAAAACTCAGCATAAATATTCATTTCATGATCAAATAAAAACCATTTGCACAAAATCAATTTAAAGAACACTCACAAGTCATTAATTCTTTTTGTAAAGAATTTAGTCATATAAAATAATTAAAATATACTCACAGTTTTGCGAACTTATCTCCAAGCACACTCATTCGTTCTATCCCTCTCCTTTACCTACACAAAACGCATTTTGCTTGGGCATTTATTTCCAAATTATGAAATAACGCACTAAAAGTATAAATTTGGTTTAACCAAATTTGCGTAACATGTATGCTAATCGTATTTTCGCTTGCTTCTGTAAGCTAACCTATTATTCTCCGTTTCCAAACATAGCTTCAAAAGTCACTCAAATATCATATTTTACCCATTGTAACTTACCAATTTCTTCAAAACACTATCTCACCTAATTTAATTCACCATATCAGACTCACAGTTATGATCCATGTTTAGAATCAAAGTAATACCAATACACCATTGATCTTATACACCTCCATCTCAATCAAGAAAACCTATAAAATTAGAAATTTAAGCTAGGAAACTTACCACTTTTTCTTCCAATTTTTTGAGTATTTGATGAATACTTCAAGATATCTCCAAATCACCATCAAATTCCATAAAAAATGACTACACTCTTCTTCCTCTCTCCTTGGCCGATGTTCAACCTTGTCTTCTCTTCTTTTACCTTTCTTTTTTTGTCTCTCATGTTACTCTCTCATCACTCTCACGTTTAAGTTGAAAGAATGAAGCAAAATGTCTTAAGTTTTGCTTTTTATACTCACTTAATGGATTATACATGTCACTTCCTATTTGTCATCACTAATGACTAATCAAACGCGTCATAATCTCATTGGTCATCTCTAATGACTCATCAATCCACTAATATCATGTAAAAAGACCAAATTGCCCTTTAATGCATTTAATTGACCAATTAACCAAATTAAATCCCCAAAAACATTCCATAACTGTCTTATTTTCAAATTGACCATGAAATACTCTAACTAGGGTCAATATTTATTGATTGGATGCTTTTAAAAAATTTTAATGGGTTTAAAATCATCAATAACCATTATTTTCCAAAAAGGGCATTTTAGTCCAATAATTTCGGATTACCTGAATTCTATTCAAACAACCTCTATTTCGACCTGTTTCAATTCCTATGGACTCCAATCCTAATTCTGAAGCTTTTCATCATATTTTGAAATTATTCGGTAACTTTTTGGTTGCCTGAAAGAATTTTCAGATTGAATCCGAAAATCACTAAATGTTACTAAAATCATCCAGATTTCATTCAAAAGTATCACCTAAATCTCCAAAGCACATTTTGGGGTTTTTAAAACTCGTTCGGACTCATTTCGTAGCTTTTTAAGGTTTTAAAAAATTTTCTGAAAATTTTTCGGTCGAGTCCAGAACAATCTCTGGTCTATCTGAGATCTCCGTTATAACCTCAATAATACGTGTAAACACTTAAATTACTCTAGTACACCATAAATAGAGCATACTCTATAAAATGCATGTACAACGCATCACATAATACAATAATCAAACTAGGATATTACAGGAAAGAATTAAAAGTAGAAGAAAAATAGAAAGACAAGAAGGAAAGGTTATTATGTAAGAAAATAATGATGAGGATAATGATAAAGAAAATGTGAAGAAGAAGTGGAAGGAATTGAAAGTTGAACAAAAAGAGAAATACAAGAAGGAAAAGGTTAATTTCCAAGAAAATAAGAATGAGAAGAAAGATAAAGAGAATAATGAGGAGCCAAAAAAGAAAGTTGTTAGCGAGTACCAACTGAAAATTCTATATTCGAGCAATCATAAGAAAAATAGGTTGGAATATAAATTTGGTAAGTATTTAGATATTTTTAAACAAGTAAATATGATATATTCCATTTATTGAAGCTCTTTTAAAGATGTCAAAAGTATGTCAAATTCTTAAAGAATATCCTTTATAATAAGAAGAGGCTTAAAGAGTGCTCTACCATCTTACAAAAGTGGCTACTCCAAAAAGATCAAAGATTTAGGGAGTTTACTGTTCCTTGTAATATGATTGTGTTTCAATTTAAAGGGCATTATCAAACTTAGTAGCTAATATTAATTTGATGCAATATGACATATTTGGAAAGATAGGATTAGGTAATCCTAAACCAACTAGGATGAGCATTCAATAAATGGATAGGTCAATTAAGTATTCTAAAGGGATTACATAAGATGTTTTGGTTAAGTTTGACAAGTAATTTTGTGATTTTAGATATGGTGGGTGGTGTAGAGTTTCCCTTAATCTTAAGATGACACTTCCCAGCTACTATTAAAGTTATAATAAAAGTGCATAATGGGAAATTAATACTAATAATAGGGAATAAAAAAATGTAGCTTTTTGGATATTTGAATACTTGAGACATCCCCTTAATACAAATGATATTTCTTTCTATGTCAATGTGATTAATGCTAATGTTGCTTATATTATATAAAGAATAATTAGACAGAATTTCTTGAAGACTTGTTTTATACAAGGTGAAGAAGAGGAGATGGATGACCTTATTTTATTGGAACATGTAGCATATTTGGAGGTATAAAGAAGCAATTTTTTTGGAGAAAACCAAACAATTTAGAAGTCTTTATTTCAATTTAGTAGTTTTAGGGATCTTTAACATAAATTTTCAGTATGTTCTCACACAATGCTAGTTTTTGTTTCCTAATTAGCGTAATAGGGAATAAGCATAAGAATTTTTTTTAACTTTTAAAGAGCATTGATTGGGATAATTCATTTTAATTTTGGTTTCTTTTATAATTTAATTTTCTTAGGTAAATAGTCATAAGCATTGACAATTAAGTTAATTTTTATTTTGATTCATTAGTTTTTAAAATGGAATCTAGATTTGTATTATGATACTTTTGTATAATTTTGATATACAATTGCGTTAGAAGGAAATATTTTAAAGCACTTTCAATATCTCATTAAAAAGTTATGCAAATAAGTGAGTAGAAAATAAATTCATCGTAGTGGCTTCAAAACAAATAAAAATTTTAAATTTAAAGAGAAGTTTCAATAACCATTTGTAATGATGACTTAATTGAGTAACGACAAAAATTCATGCAAAGTGTTCACTCTCGCATCAAATAGTTTGGTGACTTTTCAAGAAAGCCTTTAAAATGCTCTTGTGTTAATTCAAAGTTAGCGTTTTACCTTCCTATTAGTAAGGGTTATAAAAATATTTTAAAATTGAAGCATCTTTCTCATGTATGTTTACTTTATGCATTAGGTTGAATTTTTGGAATTAGTTAAAGTTTAAAGGATTGTGGAGTTAAAATTTAATTAATTTATGACTTGTTACATGTAGTTAAGTACCTAAAAATTTGATGAGCTTTGAAATTAAGGGAGTAAAGTAGTGTCTTGATTGATGTGATTTTTTTGTTAAATTATTTTCTAGATATGTTACTTATTTAAGTTTTTTGTGAAGGAGGATATTCTTTTGTTTTTGAAAATTTAATGAACATGTATTAACAATAGCGGCACTATTACAACATTACAATGTTTTCAATTAGAAGCCTTATACTTAGCTTCTAATGCAAGTTACAAAAGAATTTGAGGAAAGAAATGGTATTATTAAAATTCAATTCATTTCACAGGCGCCATTTCATTTTGATTTCTAGTGTGAGGTGGTGCTCCATGTTTTTGTCGATGATCACAGCTCTAATCTAATTTATGCATCGATCCGCAACTAGATACTTATCTTCACCAATTCCCTTGTATAGCCTGTTATTCCTTTATTTCAATAGAGAATAAATGGTAGTTAGAAAAGTTGCTTTGATAAGAATCACATTCAGTTTTCCATGCTTTATTATATAAATAATCTTGTGTAAAGTGTTTTCCCAATCTTGTGCTTGAGTCGCTATATTTAGCATAAGTTGAGTGTGTCCACTTACCAATTTGGAGAAATTACAAGTAAAGAATAAATGGTTTCGATCTTCATCAAGTTCCTTACACAATTTACCAATAGACTTATATTGTCTATACCATCTGTTTTTCATTGGTAACCTATTTTTTATCATAGGATGCTTTCAGGTTGAGGGAACTTTCTAAAGGAGTGTATGTTAAGCAACTTCAGGAGAGACACTATTGAGGATTGAATGACAAAAAGCATTCGTGAAGTAGCCCTTCGAGTTAGGGGTTCAGATGATGGTATCATCACTGCTTGTATGATATAAGACTGGGAGATGATCAATTAAAGCATGAAAACCACATACATTGCTATACTAGTCACCATTAGAAATGATAACTGAGGTTTTAGAGTAAGCTGGTAGACGATGTCTCAACTGGTGAAGTTCATTTCAACGAATAAGTGGACTAATGTTTGAATAATTATCATACCACAGTAAGTCACCATTCCTAATATAATGTTTGATGAAGGGATAAATAAAACTTCTGAGTTGTAGTAATTGATTAAATGTCTAAGAGTGTTAAGGGGAGGGTAACATCTGCCAAAAAATCACATTCCAAAGGTGAACCTCATACATCCATTTAATGCATAAAGCCCCTCTATCTGTAAATAATCGCCATATTTTTTTCATAATAACACCTTTTGTGTATTAGAAATAGATATAATACCTAAACCCCCATGTTTTCGGTTGTGTGACTTCACTCCACTAACCTTAGCTCGCTTGGCATTTTCAATTTTACCCAACCAATGAAAAGCTTTCAAGATCTTGTCCATCTCCATTGATAACCTTTTAAGCAAGATAATATGGGCAGACTAATGTAAATGCATGCTATTTAGGACAAAGATAATTAAAGTTAACTTGGATGCATAGGAAAGAAAGAGATTTTGCCATGCATTAATCTTAACTTTGAGCTTTTCAAGTAAGGGAATGCAATCAAAAAATTTTGATTTGGATGAAGTTATAGGCACTCCTAAGTATTTGAAAAAAAGGAGGGTGTAAGCTCATACCAAGCACATAGTTGAATGCCTCCTTGTTATCACATCCAATGACATGTATAAGTAACTCTTCTCGAAATGTATCTTCAAACCAAACCATTTATAGAAGGTTTCCAATGTCTAAATCAGTAAGTTGATAGAGGTAGATTCAACTCCACATAGAACATATCATCAGTAAATAATAGATGAGTGAGTCCGCTGGCTGCATAACAATGATGAAAAGTAAAGTTGCCATTAGGAACAATAAGGTTGTTTAATAATTGGGACAGACCTTCCATTGATTTGTTAAAGAGGTTGGGGGATATAGGGTCTCCCTACCTGATACCTCTCGCATTTTGAAAGGGAGTAGAGGGCAGATCATTAATAAGAACAATTAGGGATGCAGTAGAGATGCAGGACATAATCCATCTTACAAAAATATCAGGAAATCCCATAGCGCTAAACAAATTAGAATGAATCTCTAGTTGAAAGTGTCGAAGGCTTTAAAGAAGTCATTTTTAGCAGGCAACTATTGATTCTTTTAACTGAATCATACTCTCTAATCAACTCTTGAAGAAGAATCATATTGTCTCTAATATTCCTCTCCGGGATGAAAGCACTTTATGAAACATAGATAACTTCCTTAAGCACCTTTTTTAATCTATCGTCTAGTAATTTAGTGATAACTTTAAAGAGGGTGTTACAGCATCAGATAGGATGGAATTCTGACAAATTTAAGGCCTGATTTTTCCTAGGCACTAAATAGATATAAGTGTAGTTTACCTCCTGAAACAAGTTAAAGGAAGAGAAAACCTAAGGACTGCCTCCGTGAATAACTTCATCATGATCTCTGCAGTTGTGCATTAGTTTGTGTTTTTCTAAATATTAGGCATTTGTTTCTTGAATGATAGGTTAATATTATTGTGTTTTAAGACTTGTTTTGTATATTTTTGTTTAGTTTGATCTTCATGGTTTTTATTTTGGGTTTGATATTGGTTTAGGGTAGGAATTGATCATTTTGATGTAGGAATAGAGGGTGGACACCTTTGGGATTGAGCTAGGGACCAAGAGAAGAGAAGAGAGGAGAAGTGGAGCTGCTGAAAAATAAGACTTT
>JANIHZ010000005.1:55552767-55562976 GCA_027478365.1 Erythroxylum rufum | reverse complement strand
AAAATGATCAATTCCTACCCTAAACCAATATCAAACACAAAAGAACAACCATAAAGATCAAACTAAACAAAAACACACAAAACAAGCCCTAAAACACAATAATACTGACCTATCATGCAAGAAACACATATCAAATACTTAGAAAACACATACTAATGCACAACTATCAACTTCCCCACACTTAAACCCTTGCTTTTCCTCAAGCAAAATCAAACTCAGCCAATCAATTCCATCACTTCTTTTTCACAAAGATCAAAGCATGAGATCCCTCAAAGTTTAGCCAACTCAAGTATCAAGCTATCATACATATCATGACTACTTTTCATTAGTGTACATAAGCAAACTCATTTTATGGCACCATCACTTAAAGATAAGTATAAATGCAAGAATCTTCCTTACGATTTTACTCATTTCTCTCAAGTGTTTCATGGTTAGTGTTTCACTCAAGCTCCCTATAGGAAGCTACACTACCATAGGCTTGCTAATACACCAATTCTCATATACAATGATTACATGTATAAATAGATCAAAAGGACTTGTTTCAGGTTGTAATATGGTAAGGGTTAATGTAGGTCCAAAGAGGTAAAGGGTTTAACATAGGCATGCATAAAGTAATAAGTGAACAAAGGGATACAAAACATATTATGAGATATACAAATGTAAATATACTACTACTCCGCACTTATTGATGCTACCAAAATGTTCTTCCTTTTTTTCTTTTCTTTCTTTCTTCTTTCTTCTTTTTCTCTTTTTATTTTTATTTTTATATAATTGAAGAAACAACAAACAAAATAGCAATTAGATATAATGTAATCGAAGAGTAAAAGTATAACTCAACTCATCTCATAAAGAAAAAATTTGTACCAAAAATTCCAAACTAGCGCATCACTTAATAATTTACTAAGCTTATGAAAGGGTAGGCTAATGAGGTTTTGGGTTTTGAAATATGAGTTGTTGTTTAAAAAAAAGGGTTAAGGCTCAACAAGGCTAACAAGGGTAGGTCATTTAAGCCAATGGTTATCACAAAAAGGGCCTTAATAATTTCTATTAGGCATGTATCCAGTAGACTTAAACCGATTCAAAACAAGTTCTGAAGGTAATAACCTAAAGGGGCATCACACACTCAAAGAAATAAGATGACTATAGATGGAGTCATATAAGCTCAATCTTCACATTGGCTCAAATGAAATTCATTATGCATTTCTACACTACCTCATTGCTCAAGTGTCACATTTTGAGTAGCTTATGCAACCAACTACTTTTCATCGCTTAACATGATTCACTCTCTACTCAAGTAGCCTAATCCAAGTTTAAGTATGCATTCAATATTATTCCAAATAGCATGACATAATCTCATGGCAAAGCACATCAAAAATGATTCAAGTGTGGTTCCATTGCTTAACACAACATAACATCAAACAACAACCTAATATGCCTAAAACATGCATCCTAAATAGTACATAAAACAAATTTAAATGATGCAATTGACAATGCAAATGTCATCTCCCCACATTTGGACAACACATTGTCCTCAATATGATAAGGAAACCACAAAATGAAATCAAAATAGCAAACACAACATCAACCAAGCAAACAAATAACACAACTAATGAAGTAAATAAAATAATATAAAAAAGTGAAGCGTAAGAAGGCTTATAGGGATTGAGGTGGTGAAGGTGTAGGAGAGGGGACTTCAATGTTCTTTGTCTGGATGAACTTGAGAAACTTCCTCTTCTTGATGTGAGCATCATGCCACTTCTTTGTCCTTTCCTTGTACAACTTGGCATTTTAATAAGCGTCAAACCTCAATTCTTCTAATTCGTCAAGTTGTAACAATCTTTTCTCACCCGCAAGCTTCTAATCCATGTTCAAGTTCCTAATGACCCAATAGGCTTGATACTCCATCTCCAAAGGTAAATGGTACACCTTGCCATACACAAGTCTATATGGAATAGTTCCTATGGGTGTCTTAAAAGCTATCCTGTAAGCCCAAAGGGTGTCATCGAGCTTCAACTTCCAATCCTTTCTTGAGGTGCTCACTACCTTGTCCAAAATCTTCTTCAGCTCTTTATTCACTAACTCCACTTGACTACTGGTTTGGGGGTGGTAAGGAGTCGTCACTCAATGATGAATATTGTATCTTTTCAGAAGAGTCTCAAATGATTTGTTGCAAAAATGGCTCCCTCTATCACTTATAATCGCCCTGGGCACCCCAAATCTCGTAAAGATCTTCCTGATGAACTTTTGAACCACCTTGCTGTCATTACTTGGAGTAGATACAGCCTCAACCCACCTGGAAACATAATCAACTCCAACTAATATGTAAGTGTTACCTGAAGAGGATGGGAATGATCCTATGAAGTCCAAGCCCCACACATCGAATATCTCCACCTTCGTGATGTTTGAAAGCAGCACCTCATCCTTCTTTGATAAGTTGCCCACTCTTTGACAGCTATCACACCTTAGCATAAAGTCTCGAGCATCCTTGAACAAGTTCGGCCAATAGAATCCATACTCCAAAATTTGAGCTGCAGTCATGTTAGCTCCATAATGCCCTGCATAAAGTGAACTATGACCTTGCATCAGAATCTCAGGCATTTCGTCTTTAAGGATACCCCTATGAATCACACTGTCAGCACATATCTTATACAATAGAGGTTCTTCCCAAATATAACCAGAACATTAAATACAAACTGCTTCATTTGTTGATAAGAAAGATCGAAAGGAAGAATACTACCTAAGAGGTAGTTTGCAATATTTGCAAACCAAGTACGAAAAAGATTATCTACGATCATTAAAGCCTCATCAGGAAAGCTCTCCTTGATTTCCTCTTCTTCTTTATGGTACCCTCCTTCAAGTCTTGAGAGGTAGTCAACTACAACATTTTTTGCTCCCTTCTTGTCTTTAATCTTAATGTCAAATTCTTGGGGCAGAAGTACCCACCGGATAAGCCTAGCCTTGGCATCCTTCTTCTCAAAAAGATATCGCAATGCTGCATGATCTGTAAAAACAATGACATGAGAGCCTAAAAGATAATAACGAAAATTTTCACATGCAAATACCACAACAAACAACTCCTTTTCTGTAGTTGTGTAATTCAGTTGTGCTTCCGTCAAGGTCTTGCTTGTGTAATAGATGGAATGTAACCTCTTTTCCTTTCTCTGACCAAGGACATAACCAATGGCATGATCGCTTACATAACACATAATCTCGAAAGGAAGAGACCAATCCAACAATGTCAAAATGGGTGCTAATATAAGCGCCTTCTTCAACTTGTTAAAAGCGTCCAAACAAGCATCATAAAAAACAAAAGGCATATCTTTAATTGATAAATGAGTTAAGGGTCTAGCGATAAGAGAAAATCCTTGATGAACCGTCTATAAAATCCTATATGACCAGGGAAGGCTTGAATGCCCTTGATGTCGGTGGGAGGTGGTAACTTTTTAATTACTTTGGTCTTAGCTCGATCCACGTCAATTCCTTTGTATGAGATCTTATGGCTTAATACAATTCCCTCTTCGACTATGAAGTGACACTTTTCCTAGTTCAAGACTGGATGAGAATCCTCACATATTTGAAGCACTCTATTTAAATTAAACAATCAATGATCAAAAGAATCTCCAAAGATAGAGAAATCATCCATAAATACCTCCATAAAGTTCTCATTCATGTCTGCGAATATGGCCATCATTGTTGGATCCTAAAATTTTCTAAATTATTTATTTTTTTAATTAATTATTTATGATTTGTTTGTTTATTTATTTATTTTTGGAATTGAATCCATAAATTTAATGAGCAAGAATAGAGATTAGAATTAGAATGGAAAAGATTAGAATTAAATTAAGGTATTCGTTTTAGTAAACATGAGGGGCATAAAGGACATTGCATTAAATTAAAGGAGGGAAAAATTGGAAGAAAAGGATAAAAGTTGTCTTAAAATTAAGAAAGAAAGAGGAGAAGTCATGTGAGAAAGAATAGAAGAGAGAAGAATCGTGAGAGAGGAGAAAAAAGTGGGGAAAAAAGAGAAAGGAAAAAGAAAATAGAGAAAGGAAAAAGAAAATCGCGGGAAGTAAAAGAAGGAAGAAGATTTATCAAGGTAAGTTCATCTTTTTCTTCTTGCTTTGTTAGAGAAGGAGTTAGAAAGAGAAAGTGTTTTGTGTAGAACATGAAGGATTTGTGTTGGAAGAGATGATTTATGAGACCCATTTGATTTTAGGGTTTCTAAACTAGATTTTGGTCTTTCTAACCTAGATAGACTATGGGTAAGTTAAGGTTAAACCTAATTTTTGTATTTATTTCATTTTTGTGTGGTTTTGAAGCTTTATGAATTTCTACAGGAATATTGTTTTGAATGAGAACTTGGTTTGTTTAGGAAACCCTATCCAAGAGCAAGAGGAAAGGCAAGCTTGACTTGGATTTTGCAAGGCAATTAGGTGGGTAATGTGTTTATGGTTATTGTGTAAATGGCCAATGTGCCTATGTATGTGTGTATATACTTGAATTGCTAAATTGTGAATTGTTGTGATGTGAAAAATGCATTATGATGTGTTTTATGTCATGCATTGAAAGATGTATGACATTTTGATATAATTGAATTGTGATTATGATCATGTTATGCCTTGGAATGTGTCATGGCATTTTGTATAAATGAAAAGAAGAAAAAGTATAAGAAGCATGAGAATATGAATTTGTGATTGATTGAATTGAGCTTAAAATTGCTTGTGTTTGGGCAAGAGAGAAATCATTTGGTTAGTCACGTGCATGTTGACCTATAGCCTTCTCCCAGCTGCCCACTTGTGGCATATGAGATCCAAAGAATGGACCCATTTTGTTCATAGTGTAAACTTCGGTTTTGCCATTTCATTCCATGGAACTCTTGAGCCATTTGTTGTGCATTGCATCTTGGAATTGTCAAGTACGACGCATTTGAGTGATTATGTTTTGATAATGAATTCTATATGATATATGTTATATGATAACTTCTTTAACTTTGAGTTTGAGCTATAATTGTGGATGGTGGAATGGTTAGAGTAAAATGAGATATAGGTGTTTACAATATTGATTTGTATATATATGTATATATGTTTGATTGTGTGGCTCGTTGTCAATGGTTATAAACATATTAGCCACTGAGCTTTGTAGCTCAACCCACTGTTTTCTCCTCAGGTGCAGAACGAGAAGAACGTTGATTCTTGCAAGGCATTGGGACAAACTCCAAGATAGTTAGTTTTTGTACTAAGTTAGTTCGATCACTTTTGGATAGCTTTATAAGCATATCAAACATTAAGCATCCATTTGTATTTGTATTAAGTTATTGATGTGTATGTTGATATGTAACTAAAGCTTTATAAACTCTTATCTTTTGATGTTAATGAAATATGTATGCACTATGTTTTGCTCATGACTTTCCCAGTCTTTACATTGCATTTTCAATCTTTCTATAGGTGTAGAAATTGTGTTCTGACTTCAAGGGAAAAACTGTATTAATCTAGGCTAAATTAGACAAAGTTGTCTTCTTAGAAGTTGTAGCTTGTCTTTCTAGCTTTCCAACGATATAAAGTATGAAATTTTTGGATATCGGAGTTAAGAGATATGGTCATTATAAGTTGGTGATGCTACATAGGAAATATGTACAGAAAAACTACAGTAAATGATGAGAATTAGTTGTAGTGATGAATCAAATGAGTAGAGATTAGAGAGTTTAATAAAACAAAGTTGGTAGTTGAAGTGATATTACACTAGGAGAGTTGAATTTGGAAAGATTATGAGTGAAAGTGATGTTAGAATGGATGTAGGATCCATTGGAGATGTCTTGGAGAGGGAGATTTCAGTAAAGATCAGAGGAGTACATGGTCAGGCAGTGTAAATTAACACTGATTGTGTCTTCCAATAATGAAAAGGCCACCAGACCCGAGGAGTACACGGTCTGCCCGTGTATTGCCACACGGCCCGTGTATTGACCCTCCAAATGGTAAAATATCTCTTTAAAGTCTTCACGAAAGTTGTAGATCTAGAAGTCCTCTTCAAAACTGCCCTAAGACAACCTTAATCTGATATCTCTAGTGAAAGTTATGCCAATTGTCCCGAAATAGGTACAATATGATTGAGGGAAAAATTATGTTTGATTCTTTTGACCATAACTTCATCATCCAACCTCCAAATGAAGTGATTCTTGAACCAATAGATTCCTAACACATTTTTATATCTCTTAGTAAATATTGGTAGCCTTTTGGGTTGATTTGAAAAAGATTGATGGAAAGAAAACGAGGGAATCGGTTGGACGAGCATAACTTGGTTATGAACATACTATGGCTTTTTAATCATATCTTGATCTATAGAGCTCCGAATGAGATGATTCTTATTTCAAAACAAACTAGAGACATAGAGCTACAATTTTTCTAATGAAGTCAAATTGTGATTTTTGGTGACTGACTGATGGGGCCACGCCACTCTTGTGGGATGCATGTCTGGATGTCACGTAGGATGATGGGCGCGTGTCTTGCGAGGGTGGGATGCCCAACAATCATGCACCTTTGAATGTGGCAGGTGCATTGTATAAACCGAATGGCATCCTTAAGCAAAAGTCCTACAAGGACAAGTGAAAGTGGTATTCTCCTGATCCTGTGGGTATATAAGCACCTAATTATACCCTGAGTATCCATCAAGACAATAGTAAAATGCATGGCCAGCCACCCTCTTAATCATTTGGTCCACAAAAGGTAAAGAGAAGTGATCTTTCTTAGTGGCCAAATTGAGCTTTCGGTAATCAATACATACTCTCCAACCTGTGATGGTCCTAGTGGAAATCTTTTCACCTTTTTCATTTTCCATCATTGTCATGTCTCCCTTCTTAGGCACACACTGTATGGACTCAACCACTCACTATCTGAAATGGGATAAATAATCCCTGCATCCAATAACTTTACTACCTCCTTCTTCACAACCTCTTGCATGTTTGGATTTAAGCTTCTTTGTCACTCTCTCACAATTTTACACCTTTCTTCTAGGTTAATCCTATGCATCACCACATTGTGGCTAATCCCCTAATATCAAAATTTTGCCACCCCACAGCTCTCATCCTAATGGTCTTCACCACTTTCTCTTCTTGCTCAAAATCTAATTGGTCCAAGATAATGATGGGTAGGGTAAAAAGGTGTATCTCAAATGGGGAGGTAAAGGTTGAAGCTCTAAAGTGGGGGGCTTAACGAAAGAAGGTGGTGTAGGTGTATCTATTCTCTCCAACTTCTGTAACTCAACTTCCTCACATAAATCCTCTTCTCTCACACTCTCATCCTTGTGTACTTCAGTAACTTCATTAACTTCCTCTTCCACCTCCTTAACACATTCATCCACAACATCAATCTTCACATATACATTACCATTCATCAGTTTCTTCAAAGATTTAGGCATATTAAACTCAACCTGCTCATCACCAATCCTCAAAACAAGTTTTCCCTCATGCACGTCAACTAATGCCCTACCAGTATTCATAAAAAGCCTACCCAAAATCAATGGAAGATTTTTATCATCTTCAAAATTCAATGCCACAAAATTAACAAGAATAATAAATTTTATCTACTTTTACCAACACATCTTCTACAACTCCATATAGCCTCTTGATGGATTGATTTGTAAGTTAAATCAGCATGGATATTGGCTTGACCTCTCCTAGTCCCAATTTCTTGAAAACAGACAAAGGCATCAAGTTAATGCTTGTACCTAAATCACATAAGTATTTAGAAAATTCAAAGTCACCAACAACACATGGAATCATAAAACTCCTTGGATCTTGTAGTTTTGAAGTCATCGTGCTTGAGATAATCAAACTATAAATCTCCATCAAAGTGACCGTCTAATTGTCCTCCCTAGTATATTTGTGTGTCAGTATGTCCTTTAGAAACTTCACATACTTGGGCATGAACTCCAAAGCTTCCACCAATGACAGGTTGATCTGAAGCCTCTTCAGTTTCTCCAGAAACTTGGAAAACTGAGTGTCCACCTGATGTTGTCTCACCCTTTGTGGATATGAAGTTTGGGCTTGTATGGTGATGGTGGCACATACAAACTCTCTTCTTCTTTCTCTTATTTCTCTTCTTACCTTTTTTCTTTTCTTGGTTATCCTTTTTCACACTTAGTTCCTCCATCTGCTTGCTACTTCAAAGTTTCATAGCCTTCAATTATTCCCTTGGGTTGGCCTCGGTATTGATTGGTAAGCTACCTGCACTTCTAGAAGACATAGCATTAGCAAGTTGACCTACCTGTACCTCTAAGTTGTGGATGAATGAGGTATGGTTCTATACTATCTGATCAAACTTTGCCTCCATCCTTTTTTTACTTTCCTCCTGGCTTGAAAACATTCTCTTTTGGTTCTATTCTTGATTTGTCATTCTGGACTCCAAAACATCCATCAACTTGTCCATTTTGTTCTCCAAAGATCCAAGTCGGTCTTGCTAAAATCTTGGAGGTCCTTGCAGTCTTGCTTGGCTGCCTGCATTGTTAGTACTTCAAGAACAATTTGGGTGGTTTTTTCATCCCAGATTATAAGTATTCGAGTACGGATTGTTACCTCGTTTTGGTTGGCCTAAGTAACTTACCTGTTCAGTGCTACTAGCTCCCAACAAAAAGCATTATGAGGTGCAATGGTTGTCCTACCTGTATAATTCACACTATGATTGTATAGCTTTGGCTGTAGATGAAGACGCTCCTTGCATATTACTCAACTGCTTGGTGATGATTATGATCTGTGCCTACAAAGCGGTAACAGAGTCAATTAGGATCATACATTTTTGCTCCTTCTGCCCATGTCTACTCCTCTCGCTTGACCACGTACAACACTTGCTCACCAACTCTTCCAAAAGGTCATGCGCTGCATCGATAGTTTTCTTCATCAAAAATCCTCCTGCAACTACATCTATAGTCCCTTTTGTGCTATCATTTACACCGTTGTAGAATATTTGCATGAGGAATTCCCTCGGAAAATTATGGTGGGGACAACTTTTCTATAGTTCTTTAAACCTCTCCAAAGCTTCATATAAAGACTCCCCTTCACTTTGTTGAAAATTTGTGATTTCTTTAATGATCCTTGTTGTCTTTGTCAATGGAAAGTATTTGGTGAGAAATGCATGGGTTAGCTATTCCCAAGTAGTAATCTGCCCTGAGTTGAGTGAATTGTACCACGCCTTCTCCCGATCTCTCAAAGTGAAAGAAAATAGTCGTAACCTTATGGCATCGTCAGGCGTCCTATTAAACCGAAAAGTGTCGCATATCTCCAGAAAATTGATGAGATGGGCGTTGGGATCTTTATTGGACAACCCATAGAACTGCACATTACTCTGAAGAATGTTAAGGAGTGCTAGCTTGATCTCAAAATTGTTAGCTTGAATCGTTGGCCTTGCACCTCCTTGAGGATCGAATCCTGGTCTCATAAAGTCCATCAATGTCCTCTCGTCCCCTCCTTGTTCTCCTTCTTCATCCATATTTCTTTGCATAATGTCTTGGCGCTTCACTCTTCTCAACTGTTGTTCGTGCCTTGTGATATCTACTAACTCTTCATCACGAAATTCAATATTCCTTGGCGTGTTCCTTATGTTCATGAATTTGCAAAGACGTAAGGAAAAGTATAAAAAACTCTTAAATGAAAGTAATCCAAACTAAACAAGATGCTAAATAATCAATCCCTAGCAACGACGCTAAAAACTTGTTGAATGCAAAACACACTACTAGTCTTACGCTCAAAACCACAAATATACGAGTTGTACTTATAGTTGAAAGCAAATATCGATCCAATGAGGGTTGTGCATAGGCACCACTTAATTTAGGTTGTTCTTTGTTTAAGAAACCGTTTCAATCAAATTTTTAAAAAAGTAAAATAAAGACAAACTAAAAGTAACAGGGAGCAATGCAACCCTAACCAAAATCGTAAACTAATACTTGGAGAAAATCAATATTAAATATTAGGACTTGTCATTATCCCTATTTGCTCCCCTCTGATTGATTGATTTAATTTATGTTTGGCCCAAGATTTCCTAAAATTCTAGTTACCCTCTCTCAAGGTGTAACTAAATGTCACTAGTTAAATAAATTAGAATTAACGTTGGGATCTCTTGATGTGCCAAGTCTTTCCTAAACATTCTGTTGGATCCTAAATTGTTTTTGGAAGTTAGAACTATTATATAAGAAATGTTGGAAGTTAAAAGTTGGAAAAATGTT
>JANIHZ010000005.1:55523976-55535324 GCA_027478365.1 Erythroxylum rufum | reverse complement strand
TCATACATGACAAAATTTAATTTAACTAGTTTGGTCACTTTGGTGACAAACAAACTATTCAAAATGTCCATAATGTCTTGTATTACATTCAACATATACTAGGAAAATTTAATTCCTATTATTACATAATATAAAATATTCAAAGTACCACAAAAATATATAATATGGCACTAATTTCCAAAATTATATTATGTATAAATCAATTATGAATTAAATAATCCCATATAATTGAGCCATAATCATTTATTCACTTAATATAACCCTTCATGGCCCATACCTATAAAAAAAAAACCAGCCCAGAAGCTTAATTTGGGCCCAGAAGCCCGTCTCACGCACCAGCGTAATCTTGCCAGGCAGCGTCTGGCGCGTGCATTGCACGCGCTATCCGACTGCCACATCACGCAGCGTCTGGTGCGTGCACCCACGCGCCAGACACTGCACCATCGTCTTCTTTGGACGATGGTTTTTAATTCTGTTTTTTTTTTCAGTTTTTAAACTATTCTTTGCTTTTATGGATTCTTCTTCCAAGACTTTTCTAGAATCCTTTCTTGCATGAACCAACATATGTAATCCGCCATTGTATTCTTCAGGAGTCATCACATGATACAAAACTCATTGATTTTCTCACTCTAACCCATAAGTTTCGTTTTCTTTCCACCATTAAAACCGAAAATCATTTTTTTTGGATATGCATAGACATAGAAGAACAGAACAAAAACATAACATGAACGAAGGCAATACAAAACATTTCAGAAACTCAACAAATTGCTTCATGTTCATACGAATTTGTTTTCCGGTTCTTTCTCAACAAATTGCTTCATGTTTCATTTACGTTTCTTGCAGAGCAAATACAAAACCCATACACAATACATATCATCACCGAAAATCACTTATCATATCTTTCATACCAACACCGAAGATATATGTCATTAAACAACACCAAAGTTTCATATTACGATGATAAAGCATTTCCCATGAAAATCCATTAATATCCGTAAATAACAACAATCACAACTTGCGTTCTCATTTACAGCAGTGCAACTTTTCATGGAGGCATTCAGATAACATACATAGAAACACAATCATAGCAATACTCGGTAGAAAATACCGCAGATAACAAATCATGAATATCCAAGCTCTGATACCAATTGTCAATCACTTATCGGATCGATTCATTTTGTACGTACCTGTATCCATGATCTCGTGTTCGTTAGATGATGATTTCGTTTGAATGAATCTTTATTTCCTCTCGTCTTCTTTCGTTAGAGAATTCCTGAATGGTTCAGAATCATTTTTTGAAATCGTTATGATGCAATAAGTTATTTCAACTTATATAGCATCTCCAATGGACATGTCCTTTGGTAAGTAGAAGAGAGAGGAAAAGGGTCCGTGGCCTATTTGAGACCAATTCTATAATATCCAATAACCATTATCTTAGGTGCGTTTCATAGGACTCAAATCGATAAGTGACATGGGACATAAAATAGTCTAACAAGAAAAAGTAAACACAATCAAATCAACTTCAAAATAATAAGAAAATAATACGATTTCCTAATTGACTAATTAGACCAAGTTATTGTTAGAAGTCAGTTAACGAAGATCAAGGTCACTGCATCATTCTTTGTCAATTTGGACCAAAGTTTATCAATGGAATATAAATAGTAGAAATGTAGTGGAGCATCTATCAGGGGTCCAAAATAAATTTTTATGATTTACAACAAAACAATTTATCTATTTATGCATATTCTGTTGAGTACTAAACTTCTGGGGATGGGCAAGGCTTGGGGTTGGTGGTGAAATTACGAGAATTTTTAAAATATCAAATTGATTGGAGGAGGAGGGCCATTTTCAGAAGCAATTGAAGTATGTTTACTATCTTATATTTTCCTATCTTTAGTTTAGTAGTTAATTTGTAGGTAAACTAGTAATACTTCCTTTATAACAAGGTCAAGGTGCACGGTCATGATCTCCTGTCAACCATTCAATTATTCTATATATTTTGTGTTTGTATGTACGCCAATATTAATGATGACTCGGATGGATATATCTAAAATTGGCGGACCCCAATGCCACGCTGTTAAGTACACAGATTCAATATTCTCAGCCCACGTTTCTGTTGTCTTTCTTGTTGGTTGTTTTGATTTTGAATCCTTCCTCCAATTTCTCTCACAATCAATCCTGCTTGTGTCTGAGACCCCATCTTATCTTTTCAATATCTTCTCCGTTCTTTTCATTGCCTATTTGATTCCTAGTACACTCTAGTTCCCTTTCTTTTCTTCGCTTTCCTTTTCGTCTTAATGTTTGATTTCGTGCTTCCTTACTGTCTGGATCTGATCATCTTGGTTCGTTTCGAATTCGCGGAGGAGGCTGTTACCCAGATCTAAAAGGATCGTCTTTTCTTAAATTCATCCGTATCTGTTTCATTATTGAGGCTGCCACATTTGTTGCTTAATAAAGATTTCCGCTTTTTTGTCGGAATTGATGACAGGATTAATTTTAACTTACTGGGTTTTGGTTAATTGTTCAAGTTCGATTGGAATCCTAGAATTTGTTTAATTGTTTTGTTTTTATTATTGGCGAGGCTCTTCCACTGTTGACTTATATAAGAAATTAGATAAAAGTTCTTTCTGGTTTTTGAATTCTGGGTGCTGCCTCCTGGATGGTGACTGTAAATCTGGGAATGCTTCATTATGTACTTGACCACATTTATGGAGCACTTATGCACAGAAGTAAATTATCCCCACCATTTTTTTCAAGAGGCTGGGGAGGCACAAAGCTTGAGCTTTTGGAAAGAATGATCAACCAGTTGTTCCCTGAAGTTGACGGTCGAAACCGGCCCCCCACAGCGATACAACCGAATTGGAAAACAGTTTGGGAGAGTAAAAATGCTTGTTTGAGACAAGGAGTCTTCAGGACCCCCTGTGATGAGCAGCTAATTAGTGCATTACCCCCTGAGAGTCATACTGCAAGGGTTGCCTTTCTTGTCCCGAAATATGTCCCGCCACAGAGGATGGCCTGTGTGGTTCACCTTGCAGGTAATAGGGTATATCTTTTATTTGTCTGCTTGATGCGAATCCCATGTGATTGCATACTTTCTTGTTTCTTATAATTGAGATAGAGAATAGGAAATCCTATTTTTGTTTTTCGAGTATATGTGGATAGAAAGCACTTCGAGTAAATTGTCGTTGAATGAGGTTTAAGTGGTTATTGAGGGGATTGGCTGCAAATTGGTGCTTGCTTCTGTGGCTAAACTCGTGTAAGCAATTGGATTTTACTTTTTTGTGTTGTTAGGTTTATTGGCTGATTTCTCTTAGACATTCTGGAAATTTGACCGAGGTTTTTGTTTGATATTAATTTGAGAGGTTGAAGCTCCAACCTATATGTGAAGGTTTCATCCTCTAGGTTCAACCTCGATTACTTTGCATTCTAATTGTTATATCGACGTTGTACTGAAGACAGTTGAAAGTTCTGTTTAGTGCATATGGACTTCCATTGCTATCCATATCTTATTCATTCAAATATAACATTGACAGTTAGTGATAACACTTGACGATTGCAATTTTATATTAAATAAGCTAAAAAAGCTGTACATTATCTAGGCATTTATTCTTGTTTTTGCTCAAAATTTTGCAAAATATTAAAAAAGTCTGATGCTTGCCTCTGGACAAACATGACGTTTTACTTTGCAATCTGAGTGACAATGCTTTGGACCTCCTTCTGTTAATACTAACTTCCTAACTGGTGTTTACTACTTGCCGTCTCCTCTTTTTTCAGGAACTGGCGATCACACATTTGAACGAAGATTACGTCTTGGTGGACCACTACTTAAGGATAATATTGCAACCATGGTACTTGAGAGGTTAGATTCAATTGCCAATTGCTTTGTGAGATAGTTGTGATTGCAAAGTTCTCTTAAATTGTTTGACGATTATATATATAATGAGACTGCAGCCCTTTTTATGGACAAAGGCGACCCTTTCTGCAGAGTGGTGCAAAACTCTTGTGTGTTAGTGACCTGCTATTATTAGGTAGAGCAACCATTGAGGAGGCACGTTGTCTTCTGCATTGGTTAGATTCTGAGGCAGGGTTTGGTAAAATGGGAGTTTGTGGGCTTAGCATGGGTAAGATCAGTTTAATTTTGTTCATTTAAGGTTTTGTTTACTGATATGGAGCATCTCGAAATTGATATATTGGAGGCTCATGTTCTACATTTTGGATATTACCCATTCTCAAGAACGTAAAATATCAAACATAGGTATCTCAAATGTGTTTATGAGCACCATTGATATTTGCAAAGGAAGTATTACACGTGCAACAAGGATAGTGTAGGTTTGAGTTCCAAATGCTGGGAGCTGAACACTAGGTTGCTCTAAAATTTTCCATTCTAGAGTCACCACCTAGCCTTTCTTTTTTGTTTCCTTAATTTTTAAATTTTGATAGCCTTGTTTATCTAGGGGGAGTCCATGCTGCAATGGTGGGATCACTACACCCTACACCTGTTGCAACCCTTCCTTTTCTCTCTCCACATTCTGCTGTCGTGGCATTCTGTGAGGGAATATTAAGGCATGGAACAGCTTGGGAGGCACTGAGAGAGGATCTTGCAGTGCAAAAGACTGCAATGACTCTCGAGGAAGTGAGAGAACGGATGCGAAACATACTCTCTCTCACAGATGTCACACGCTTTCCAATTCCCAAAAATCCTAATGCTGTAATACTTGTTGCTGCAACAGTAAGTAGATATATAAGCAATAACTATATCTATATTTTTTTTTTGTTTGAGAATGAGAATATGATGGTTTTCGAGTTTCTTTCTTTTTGCCTACAGTGGCATTAACAACATTTTATAACTGAAACTATCAAACAGAAAGTCGAAGCGCATATCAGTTCTTTCAGGCTATATATTGCGCTTTTTCTGCCAATATTACGTTTCATACTTGTGAACCTTTTACATACCTTGCAAGTTGCACTAACTTATGTCTTCTGCTTTTTACTAACAATCTGATATACATTGCAAAGTGGTTAATTTGGTTTGCTTTTGGTCTCTGGGTATCTCAGACAAGACCTCATGGATCCTTGGAAGGGGATGTTTATCATTGGGCTATCCCGTCACTCCTAGCAGTATGCATTTGCATGCATGAATTTTATGCCTTAACACTTGCATTAAATAGGCTTATGTTGGTTGGGGTCTTATCTGTGCTACATACAGTAACAACGTAGTAAGTTCTTTACTGCCTGCAGGAGGATGTGTTCATCAGTCTGCATAGACTTCTAGAAACTCCTTTCATTTGCATAGATGTGTTGTTTTTACTATGTTCCTCTGCTGAATATATGATTTTGAATCTCTCTTTTTTTTTCCCCCCAAATTTGACCATATTTCCTAATCTGACGCAACTGTTTCCATTTAGGATGATGGTTACATACCAAAGCATTCTGTTCTGGAGCTACAAAAAGCTTGGCCAGGTTCAGAAGTGAGGTGGGTTACTGGGGGTCATGTCTCATCCTTCCTTCTCCACAATGGCGAGTTTCGTAAGGCCATTGTTGATGGACTGGAGAGGCTGCAGTGGAAAGAGTCTCCATTGTGACACAGCCATCTGAAGCTTCCAATCACGGACTGATATATGTCTCCGATATCTCCTGGTGAGGTCATTGTCCTGATGCCAGACTGATAAATTTGTATTATAGCTGACGCCAGACAGATAAGATTGTAGTATAGCTGATGTCTGAAGCACCCCTTGCAAGAAAGAGAAATTGGGGGTACACCATGTATTTCCTTCTTTATTCGTGTATCATTAAAAACATTGTGCAAAATAATGACTAACATATGGAGATTTTACGTTTGAAGTCATAGTTCTTTCCAATTTTGAGTTTTCTAAAGCGTTATGAAAGCCAAAATGGACCTTTACCTTGCAATATTCCAATTAGGACTTAGATTTAGATAGCCCAGGAACCTTGTAAACGCATCGCTAACATTTAGCTGTCCTAATGGGAAAGTTTAGTCTGTAACGCGTAACAATATCTTAGTTACATTGGATCGAAGGTGAAAGGGCAATAAACCGAAAAATGTAATTAAATGTTGTCCAACTTTATAGGAAAAATAAAAAATATTTAACATTCTCTTCCTTGGATAATACTTAATTGCAATATTAACTCAAGTTTAAAAATTCAGTTAAGCTACATTATTGTATTAATCGACTAAGTTTACACATAAAAACATTTGATCCCACGAAAGTCCATTTCGTCCTGTAAGGCTTTCAATGTCGAAAAGTATCAAATGCATGTATCATATGCTACACAGATCTAATACAATCACGTATATCTAATACTTCACTAACATGAATGGGAAAATGGAGTGTGACAAATTAAGATGATATCTTTATGATTTAAATTATAACATCTTCGTTTATAGGTTTCAATTTTTCTAACTTTATGTTAAACTGCATTAGAGAAATCTTGTTTTCTCTTACCGAATGCTGTTAAATGCTAAACAGCATTAGAGAAAACTTATTTTCTCTCACAAAATGCTAAACAACAGCAAAGAAAACCTTTATGTTCTCTTACTTAATGCCAAATTGCATTAAAGAATCTTATGGGATTGAAAACTTATATCCCTCTATGTCATATTAAACTTTATGGATATTCGTATAAAATTGCATTTATCTAAATGACATAAGCTTAAGGTCAATCTGTATATAAGCCCAATAACCTTTAAATACTTAAAATTGACACAAATCTTAAGACCTTTTTTTTATGTGTATTATGACAATGTATGATAACATATATTATTGAAAATAAATGATGATCATCTTTATTGATGAACCATCATACTGTCATAATACATCAAATGTATTAATGTACAAATATACATGGAGCAAATATAATGATCCCTTAACTAATAACGTCTAAAGACTTCAAAGCACCCATACTGTATACTTATATTCTAAACATAAGTGGGCGAAGTCCTTTAATTAAAGGATCGACTAACTTTTCCTCAGTCTTTAAATGCTCCAAACTTTAATATCACATTTTCGTATCAACACCTTTACGGTCAAATATTTGATATTAAAATCCTAAGACCCTATGATATTTGTTGTTGTTATTAAACAACACAACAGCAAGATTATCACAGTACAAACGAATGAGTCTAGCTATTGAATCAACCACAGACAACTCAGAAATCAAGTTTATGAGCCAAACCATCTGTGAAGCAGCCCCATAGCATGCACTATGCATTCATGGTCGAGGAAATAACCCATGTCTGCTTGATACTCTTCCACAACATTGTACCATCTGCAAACATAAAACTGTAACCTTAAGTGGACTTTTGATTATCTAGACACATAGCTTAAGACTAAATCTGCATTCCATACGAGGTTTAGACTATTGACTTTTCTATATGTCAACATATAATTCTTAGTTCCTTTAGTATCTCAATACTCGCTTAACTACATTTTAATGGTCTATACCTAGGTTAACTAGATATTGACCAAACAGTCTAACAGTAAATGCAATGTCCCAACTAGTACATTCCCGAGCATACATCAGGCAATCAACCATACTAGAATATGAAACATTCCTCATAAACTCTCTCTTTACTTTATTCTTTGGATATTATGCCAAATATTATCTCTCACTATGAGAGATAGGTGCCACAATAGGTTTACAATTAACCGCATTAAACCTTTGTAACACATACTCAATGATTCATTTTTTGAGAGGCCTGATAAGTGTTGAGATATGTCCTGGTAAATTTGCATACCTAGGATAAAAAATGCTTCACGAAGGTCCTTCATGTCAAAGTTTTTGACCAAAAGTTGCTTAACCTCAAACAACATGGTTAAGTAATTTGACATGAGCAATGTATCATCCACATGTAGTAATAGGAAGATAACTTTGCTCCCCCCTAACCTTATAGTACAAGCATCTTTTTAACTTTATTTTCCATGAAGCCAAAAGAAGTCATAACCTCGTCAACTATAAGGTCTCACTTTTGGGAGGTTTGATGTAAATCATATATTGATCTACTTAACATACAAACCATGTTGCCCCCCGAAATTTTATTTATTTATTAAGCATGATTTAAATAAATTTTGAGGTCTTGATAGATTAATTATTTGATTTTGTGGAGTTAATTAGCATGTTAATGTGAGTAAGATTATATGACATGGGTTAATTGAATTAAGGTAGTAAGATGGTATCAAGGGCAAAATTGGCAAGTAACTTAAGCTTAAAAGACATAAAGCACTAAAGGAAGGGCAAAATAGACATTGTGCAATCATTAAAGGTATAAAATGGGAGAAAAATTGTTGTCTTGCATTTAGAAGAAGCCAAAAACATGAATGAGAAAAGAGAGGAGAGAGAAGCATGAAAAAAGAGAGAAAGAAGAGAAAAGAAGGGAGGTCAACTAGGTTGCAATTATTCTTAGTTCTAAAGAGTGATTTTGAAGTTGCTCAAGAAGGGAAAAAGAAAGAGGAAGATTAGATTAGGGCTTCCATTAGAGCTAAGAAACAAATTGTTTCGTGAACATTCAAGGTAAGTTTACGTTTAATCTTTGGATTTTGGAAGGTTTTTGGTTCAAAGAGCTGAGGAAATGTATGGGTTTAGGTATCCTAGGATCAATTTTAGTGAATGTACTTCGTGGGTTTCTCAATTGGAATGCCTATTGATTTAGGATTTTTATCAATGTTAAAGAAAACCAAGAGAGGCAAGAGGAGCAAGAGGAGAGCCACATTTGAGCAAGTTATAAGCAAGAAAATTCAAGCTGGGTTCCACTTTTATAATTAAGTAATAAGCCATTAATGTTTCTTTCAAGAAATGAAAATAAATGATTTTTGACTACTTTATTCATGTGCTTTTATTGCTTTTTAAATGATGTAAGAATTGTTAAGTGACCATTTCACCACAATAGCTTAAGTTGTTGTGTAAGGCCAACTTAATTGGTTTTATACATTCACTAACACACCTCCTCAAGTGAAAGCCCTTTGGGCTTAAAACTTGCACAGGCTCACTCTACCTTGTGCTAAATAATAGGTGGGTGGTAGGATTTGAACTCACGACCACTTAGTCACAAAGGCTCTAATAATACCATATTAAGTGACCATTTCACCACAATAGCTTAAGCTGTTGTGTGAGGCCAACTTAATTGGTTTTATATATTCACTAACACACCCCCTCAAATGAAAGCCATTTGGGCTTAAAACTTGCACAGGCCCACTCTACCTTGTGCTGAATAATAGGTAAGTGGTAGGATTTGAACTCACGACTACTTAGTCATAAAGGCTCTTAAGCTGTTGTGTGAGGCCAACTTAATTGGTTTTATATATTCACTAACAATCATCAACATATAAAATTAGTGCAGTAACAAAATTTCCTCGATGTTTAAGAAATAAGGTATGATCAACACAACTCTGAACATAACCAAAAATCTTCATTGATTTAGTAAATCGACCAAACCAAGCTCGGGGCGATTGTTTCAATCCATATAAGGCTTTATGCAACCTGCACACTTTATTTGTTCCTGCATATGCCTTTACATCAGGAGGAGGGTCCATCTATACCTCCTCAACTAAATCTCCATGCAAGAAAGCATTTTTTACATCAAATTGAAGTAAGGGCTAATTTTTATTTGTTGCAATAGACAATAAGACTCTCACAGTATTTAATTTAGCCACAGGTGCAAAGGTCTCCTGGTAATCTACCCTATATAATTGAGTATACCCCTTAGCCACCAAGCGAGCTTTATGTCTTTCCACACTACCATCGACATGATGTTTAATTACAAAAACCCAACAACACCCCACAGTCCTCTTCCCTGCAGGTAAGTCAACTAAAGTCCACGTCCCATTAGCTTCCAACGCCCCCAATTCTTCCTCCATAGCCTTAGTCCATTTTGGGTCTTCTAATGCTGTCTACACATCACTAGGAATAGAGACAGAGGATACACTAGACACAAATAATGCATAAGAACCATTTAACCTGTGAGTAGAGACAAAATTCACTATAGGATATTTAGAATTGGATGAAATTTCAGGCTCATATCTAGTAGGTGGTTTCCCTCTATTAGCACGAACAGGTAATTGATAATTAGAACGGAAAGAAACTTGTTCTGGTTCAGACTGGTTTGAGATAGCTAAGTCAAGAGGACATACCTCAGAAGGAGACATTGGTTGTGCTGAAGAAGAAGAAGGAGATGTACTATCTAGATTCTGCTCACCTGAATTATTATTATGTGCAATAGAACTGGGAATAGGACGTTTATCAAACATCAGATATTGTGATTCCATTGACAAATCCTTTACTTCTATGTCATTTCCCCCCTGAAGTAAAGTGCTAGATTTATAAAACATTTCATTTTCATTAAAGACAACATCCATAGTTACAAAGACCTTATTAGAAGAGGGGTGCTATGCTTTATACCCTTTTTGTTTAGTACCATAGCCAAGAAACACACATTTAAGTGAGTGTGGAGTGAGTTTAGTGCGCTGGTGAGCAAACAACTGGACATAGGCAACACAACCAAAAATTTTAGGGGGTAATCGCACTATAGAGGGTAAATCATAATATTTAGAAAGTTCTTGCAGATGAGTTTGATATTGTAAAACATGTGTGGGAGTCTGATTCATTAGGTAAACAGCAGTGGTAACTGCTCAGTCCAAAAAGTAAGTGGAACATCACTATCAATTAAAAGAGCTCTAACAACATTTAAAATATGTCTATTTCGACGTTCAGAAATGCCATTCTGTTGAGGAGAGTACATGCAAGAAGTTTGATGCTGAATATCCTTCTCTTTAAATAAGTTTTGGACAACATTTGACATATACTCACTACCATTATCTGATCGAAACATTTTAATCACAGAATGAAATTGGGTCTCAATGAAACGGACAAAATTACGAATTATATCGAAAACCTCACTTTTAGATTTCATCAAAAATAACTAAGTCATTCGAGTTTTATCATCTATAAACATGATAAACCATCGCATACCATTGTGAGAGGTGGCAGGTGAAGGACCCCATATGTCAGTATGAATGAGATTAAATGGTAAGGTAGATATAGATTCAGACAATGAAAAAGTAGTACGATGATTTTTTTTCCAAAATGCAAGTCTCACAAAAAAAATCAGATAATGTAAATCCTTTGAACATGGAAGGAAACAACTGTTTCAAATAAGCAAAAGATGGGTGGCCTAAACGCCTATGCCATGCCCAAATATTAATTTTATTTTGTTCAAAGTGATGACTACTAGCAAGATGAGCAAATGAACCAGTCGAATTTGGAACAGAATCCAGAAAGTACAGCCCATTCTTTTCCCTACCACTGCCAATCGTCTCCAAAGTGCGGTTGTCCTG
>JANIHZ010000005.1:55344479-55356398 GCA_027478365.1 Erythroxylum rufum | reverse complement strand
TCCAAAATTTTTCAAACCAATCCTCATTCCAATTTCCAAAACAATTCTAAAACAAAACAATCAATATTCACTAATTAGTAATTAATCCATTCCAAATCCTCATCCGTTCAAACTTCACACTTCAAGTTCAACTTCGGTATTCAAAAATCCAAACCCAATCCTCCACAAGTCCACCCACTGACAACATTTTCATCAACTGATCAATACTAATACACGACAAATCCAATCCATTTCCACTCCACAACACAAAAAAATCCATTTACCAGCAATTTTTGGAAACACAAAGAACAGATCAACTTATCAACGGATCAACCAACAAAATCAAGATTCAACAGTCAACACACATCCAAAAAATTTTATTAACTGTCAGGTAACTCAGGTCTTTACTTGGGTATTCGGGTTGGGGCTCCACGTGGTGGGGTCGTTGTTTGAGGGTTGGTGGGCCGGCGGTGTTGCGATAGAGGGAGGCGGTAGCGTCTTTAGGCGGCGTGGACGAAGGTTGGAGACGACCTGAGCTGATGAAGACGCGAGGCGAGCCGCGAACGGGAGACCACGATTCCACGATAGAGGAGAAGAGGAGGAGTTGAGGAGACCAGACCAGGGAGGGGTAGCGACGCGGCATGAGAGAGACAGACGGCGAGAAGCAGGCGGCGGAGGGAGCGCGACAGACAGATAGAGAGAAGATAGAAGAAAGTGATAGGCGGTAGAAGGCAGTCGGGGGGTAGATTTTGAGGGTTAAAATTTTTTTGTTTGCAAATTGGTCCCTGGAGATTTGAGATTTAATGGAATTGCCCGGAAGTTTTCGGTATCTGTGGTACCGACCGGAATTTGACACCGGTACCATTTATACCCTTACCGGTACCGATTTTCGGCCGGTACGGTACAAAATTCGTATAACTGGTTTTTACAGTTAGTATCTATACTCTTTTTTAATTTTTTTTTCTAATTTTAGCAATCAAGTCCTTTTTATTATCTTTGTTAACATAAGTGCCAATAGAGAGTGTTAACTCATTTGACCTAATAAGTCAACACCCACATCGCAAGGTATATCATTACTCTATGTATGATACAAGCGTATGGTGTGGTATGTATAGGTCTCACTATACACATGTGTGAGGTGTATACCAATTTGTCCCACTTATGTTGCACGTTATAATCGTGAGGGTTTCTTAAAGGAAGCTTCTCTACCATTCTTGTAAAATTGTTACTATTTCAAATTTGGTGTTATCATCTACAAGCTCACTAGAAAGTCAATGAAAATTATGAGCAACTGCAGTGTTGATGATATGAACAAAAATTTCTAAAACATATTTGAATTAGAAATACATTTGCAATATATGGAATCTTTAGTAGAAAAGATAAGATAAAAGGTAGTTTTTCAATAGTTAGATTTCCAATATATTTATATGATTCTAATAAAACATATGAAGAATTCTAACCAAGTTCTAGTATTGTGAGACTAAAAAGTTACTAAATTAAGGAAGCGCGTGATATGATTCTCATATGTTTTGATTATTAGTTAGATGTTCTTCATATTCATGTTGTCCAAACAGAAACCAACGTCATTATTATTGAGTTGAAGAATGTTTGATCAAAAGAGAATGGAGAATATGAACTAAAAGTGGGAGCTCCCTTTATAATGCTTAATAGTCCTTATACTCTATACATATAGCAAAGGTATATACTAAGTTCAAAAATTTTAACACAAAGGAAAAATACACAAGCTACATTTCTAAAGTAGATAACTTGCAAAGTTGCAATCAACAATTTTAATTCCACACACGTGCTACTGTATGAAAATAGTTAGTATAAAATATAACCAAGATATATTTAAAGTAAAAGCTAATACAAATTATCTCAATAATAATATTTACGATTAAAGTCATCATATGTTCTAAAATCAAATCTAATTAGACAATGAATGTTTAGCATAAACCTCTTTAATCCCAAGCTTTCTTTTATGAGATACTAATTTCTTAATGGTTGTTTCCTTTTTTATTGTTGTTTTTAGTTGGTGGAGTTATAGAAGACTAATGAAAACAATTAATATTAATTATGATGAATTTGAGTAGAGTTGTCTCCTATGTTATTGATCTTCCATATAATGAAATTAATTTTGTAACAAGTCTAAAAGTTGTATTGCTTAATTAAGAAAAGTGCACTGGCGTCTTCTTTAAGCTAACTTGAGACTGAATACTTCTTGACTTCTTATGTTGCTCTCTTTTCAACATTAGCTTTTTTTTTCTTAGTCTCTTAGACAATTTAAATTAAGCATTTGAACCCTATGCATAATTTAATTAATATATTAAAAGAACATACACGATATAGAGAAGTTGATATAAAAATATAAAATATAGAAAAGTTGATGTCTACAAACATATGTAAGAGTTGCTATATTTTGATGGTACAATCCTTGATTTGATTGTTAGTGTAATCCTAGAATTAGCTATTGCTACTACTCCAGTATTGAAGTTGGTATGAACTGAGTATCAAAAACTAAAAATGAAAAGTCCAGTGCATATACATATATTACCTATGCATATCAAAATATGAAATAGCATTAATTTAAATCATAAGTGGCTAAGTAACTAACCTATCTAAGATATAGTGGTTAAATATATTGCCTATTACTTGAAATTACTTGTAACAACATTTTGCTCTATTATGACCTTTTCATAAACATGATTTTTTAAGACATAGCTCTATCTTTTCTTGAAATTGAACTAGTCCTTAGATATGGCCATTTGGCTTTATCACTCTCTTCTTCTTTATTATCCCAAACAAACTCATCACAGGTGCTCTATTGGTGTTTTACTAGTTTTATGCTAAAACAACTCACCTTGTACATGATTCATTATATTTTTCTAAATGGTCAAGTATATATACTTTGGATATCACTTACATTATCTTCATTCTAGCCTCTATTATAAATAACTACATTACATGTATGGTAATAAAAGATCCCCAAAACATCATATGATCTACAAGTACAACTTTTGTTATAGAAATCTCCAAACATATTATTCATTAACACATAGCCCTAATCCTCTTATATTTGTACACCTTGCTAAAAGTTATGTTCATCATTTAGGTGAACCACAAAACAAAATTTCCTATCACTATGCAAACTTGTACTAGTTCTCCATAGATAAAAATTGTTGCACATCTTGCAATAAATACTATTTTCTAATTCTTATCAAGAAAAATTGAATACCTTTCATTGATTAAACACCTTGTCACTACCTCTTTGAATTGTTTTCCATTTACAAATTTCATTCCAAGTGGTAATTTGAGAAAAATTATATGTGGGATCATAAATAAGAACTTTATATTTAAATCTTGATGCATCCTCTTTGCTATTGCTGCCCTTCTCACTTTTAGTGTAATATCTTTTTCATTAGCTGAGTAGTACTTTATTTCATTCCTTGAGTCAAGAGCATTTTTCAACTTCAATTATTGATGACTTTTCACTATCCTTATTAATTTCATTATGCTCACCCACCTTTTTATTGTTGACATTTTTCCTCCTACTTTCTTCTTGTATAACCCTTGCATAAGGGTTTACACCTTATTCAATTCATCATTATCAATATCATCATCATCATCATTGGAGTCTTCTTAAACCACAACTTTTAACAGAAAATACTTTTCATTGACTTCATATTTACTATTTTTCTCTCTTAGTTTTTTTTGGATTAAATAAGGTTCGAACATATGCTTTTTATGATAGAAAATATATTATTTCTAATATTTTTATATTTGGTGATATTAGTAAAATAATTCAAGAAAGGCCTAACTAATATATGAAAGATCATGTTTCATGGAAGGGTAAAATGAGAAAAGAAACCAATCTAATCAACTGAGCAGTCCAAAAATGAAGAACATGAGTAATGTGGAGCATATATGAAATTCATGAGAGATTTAAGGCAATTTAAGTTAAGTGGAACAAGAACAAGAAAGGATGAAATCATTCCATAGGTAACAATCATTGTAATTTTTCTTGTAACTTTATATTAGTCATTTTAATGAATTAGGAGCTCAATTATTACATAATGATTTATATGTAAGGTTTAAAGTATAAATCCTTTCATAATCAAGAGGAAGTTTGTTTTGAACTAAAAGACCTTTTGATTTTCCAATAGACTTTGAGAAACTTTTGAAATAGTTTTGAATCAAGTTTTTTGTCAAATAAAAGAGTTTGTAGTCTTTGAAGAATTTTAAATGTTAAAAATTAATTTTGGATGACTTATTTTGTGAATATGTAATGTCTAAAATTGTTCATAGAATGGACTTTTTATTGATAAACATCGTACATTAGTTATATTGTTCATGTTAGGTCCCGTTTTCGAAACCCAACTCTTCAAACTTAACCTGCTTATATCTTGTCATTTTCACCTATGTCTCTATTCTTTCTCAGTCAATTCGTGAAAACCCTTTTCACATCCATCTCAATTCAAGTACATATTCACAACAAAATTTCCGTCACCTTATTCACTCATATAATCACAAATACAGAATCTATATTTAGCATGTCGAACTACGCTATATTTCTTCTCGCTAAGTATCCACGACTTTCTCATACACTTTATCCAAATACTATTCTTCTCACTAATTCTATTGACCTTAATTTGTAACCAATCGCTTTCGCGATTGACACATATCCGAAGTTTGCCTATATAAGATCCTAATATTGGGCTCTGATACCACCTATATACAACTTCAATCTAAAACTTGAAAGTCTTAGGGATTGAATTACAATTCACTTCCTTTAGATACTTTGTAGATCCATGTCTCTAGTTTACCACAAATCAGAAATCATCTCATTTGGATTTCTACAGATCACGATATCATCAAAATACTGAAGTGTATTCAGTAGAATAACACCAATTCATAATACTGCACATTCACTGTACCCGTCCCACTCTTTTCATTCAATCTTCGTTAATTCATTTTGGATAGCTATTATTCTTATAGGAGATGTAGATAAAAGTCTTACGAATCCAATGGTCTAAGAATCAAGTCATTTGGAGGTTTAGAGAAGAAGTTATGGTCAAAAGAAGCAACCATGTTTATGAACTCAATTATACTGAACCTGTTTTGGGGAAACAACCATATCTTTATGTAGAAATTTCTGTTTGAGGTGTTCTTTATATGGTTTGAAATAGAGCTACAACTCTTATGAAGACCTCAAAGGCCAATTATTTCATCTGAGGGGTCAAACAAAAAGCAAACAATAATGATGTCATTTTGAGACGATGATGACGTCATCAGACGATACAGATTGGGAAAATCCCCATAACTTTCCCTACAGACATCGGATTAAGGTGTTCTTTATAAAGAGAATTCCAAGAGCTACAACTTTCATGAAGACCTCAAAGGCCAATTCTTTCATCTGAGGGGTCAAAAATAAAAGCAGACGATGATGACGTCATTTTGAGACGATGATGACGTCATCAGACGATTCAAGATTGGGAAAATTGCCATAACTTTCCCTACAGATATCGGATTAAAGAGTGCTTTACATGTTTGGAAAGAGCATTTCAAGGGATACAACTCTTATAAGGACCTCAAAGGCCAATTCTTTCATCTGAGGGGTCAAAAACAAAAGCAGACGATGATGACGTCATTTTGAGACGATGATGACATCATCAGATGATACAGATTGGGAAAATTATCATAACGTTCCCTATAGATATCGGATTAATGTATTCTTTATATGGTTGGAAAGAGAATTTCAGGGGCTACAACTCTTGTGAAGATCTCAAAGGCCAATTCTAACGTTTGAAGGGTAGAAAATGGAACAGAAGGTGACAATAAATAGTAACTGAGACGGTCAAACTGAGACGGAAGCAAAAGCAGGCGGTCAAACTGAGATGCAAAAAGTCAAACTGAGACAGAAGCAAAAGTAGATGGTCAAACTGAGACGCAAAAAGTCAAACTAAGACGGAAGCAAAAGCAGACGGTCAAACTGGGATGCAAAAAGTCAAACTAAGACGGAAGTAAAAGCAGACGGTCAAACTGAGACGCAAAAAGTCAAATTAAGACGGAAGCAAAAGCAGACGGTCAAACTGAAACGCAAAAAGTCAAATTGAGACGAAAGCAAAAGCAGACGGTCAAACTGAGACGCAAAAAGTCAAACTAAGATGAAATCTAAGGCTGAAGCAATCAAAAGGGCATAACGTTCAGCGCAGATATCCAAAATTTCCATACTATATACCGTTGGAAAGATAAAAGAAAGATCTACATCTTTCCAGAAGGAAACTTTGCCAAAATCTATTTATATCAATCCCAAATTTCTCCCTAAATTCTGAAGACAAAATTTCCACTCAACATACTGCACCAATTTCTTAACTTCATGACAACTTTTGAGGCTCTTAAAGATAGAATTGAAATTTGATTTTTTTCATACAAAATGTAGCCCTACATCTCTAGTTTAATCCAAATTAAGAATCATCTCGTTTGGACAACTAGAGAAAACGTTGTGGCTAAAAGACTGAATTATACTCAGTGAATATTTTCCAGATCATCTACCATTTTCTTTCAAAATCTTTCTTTAGCATAACTCATACCAAAATCACCTTTTTCTACTCCATACACTCTTCATTCTTAACTTCATTTCAGATTACTATCATCTGAAAAAAAAAACGTAGTCCATGAATAATCATGAACACTAATAACAGAACATACACATATGTACATATTCTTCATCAACTTACTATACAAATTCAACTTCATTTTTACTTTCATTTCACTGCTAACTTTTACCTTAATTCTTTCTATTTCAAAAATCTTATCAACCAAAAACACCATAACAAATCATAAATCTATCCACTTTCCATATTCCCTACTTTACTCTTGTCTATCATTTCTTGGTTCAAAAACTTTCATTCATTTGTTCTTGACTGACTAATCACCAAAATTTCTCATTCAATCGTTCTAATCTTCTACGAACAGTTCGGGGTCCAACAATAATATGTTTATTAAAGGTTATATTTAACACTGCTAACTATATAAAAATAACGTAAAACATTTTGTCATTTGAAATTTAAAGGAATAAATGTTCAATATATACATTGATATATATATAAAATCATTAATCAATGTCTATTAAAAGATTCGAGCAACACTATTAAGTACACAATCATGTTTTGAGTCATGTTCTTGGTATGAAAATTGAAGGAATAAATATTTAATACATAAATTAACACACACCATTGTAGAAAATCATGTTGTTTTATAATTAGGTTGTACATAATTATTTTCATGCTCGTGTGGTCTAACGTATTTTTTTAATCTTTTATTATTGAATAATATGAAGGACACATTCTATTACAAAATCATGTACAAAGTAGTGTAGAATTAATGTTTGGTTAAACACTAAACTACACAACTATGTGTTCAATTATATTATTATGTATAAAAGCTGAAGCCACCATTTAAGAAGATAGGGATTGCTACATGCCGGTATAGTTAACCAATGTTCTTTATTGTAATTCACAAATTGTAAGGGTGAAAAAGGAAGTTCATTATGAAAAAAAGCTTCTCAAAATAAGTCTTCCCCACCTATTACCATGTCTAGATTGTATAATTTTCATTATATAAAGGTAACCTTGTAATTTGCTTGGTGTAAAGCTTCCTTCAGATTATGTTAGAATAGTTTGCAGCATTTAGTCGTTTCATTTTTCAATTGCACACTGGTGGTGCTATCGTTTGCACCCTAAACTAAATCCTAATTTTTTGCAATAAAACAAATATAGTATAGAAAAGTAATAATCATCCCATGAGGAATTCTAGTTTGTCATTTGTTACAAAAGAGTTATTTAACGAAATGGGGTTGTAATATTGTAAAATTTTTATGAATAATAAAAAGAGAATTATCAATAAAAACAAATCTCAATTTATTGTTGCTTTTACTATTAAACTATGAATGATCATTGATATAAAAAATAATTATTTCAAATCAATCATATATTTGACGTGACATTAAATATCTATCTTTTTCATAAGATTAGTTAATCAAAAACAAGTAATTCAATTAAACCTTTTATTTAACAACCTTAGATATGATCCAAAATTTAATTAAACAACAACTTTAAGAAAAGAAAGATCACTGAAGCAAGATAACACAACATCTATAGCTACATTTAATCTCTTTGAATGCTTTTCTTAAAAGTTAATAATTTTTCACACAATAAATTAAACATTCTTAGTTGTTACAAAGATTAAAAGAATTGAACTTTTGCATATTCAACATTTAATCTAATAGATGTTCATTTCAATTAATATATGAATGAATGAAACACTTAACAATAAGACCCAATTATCACCCAATCTACAAAGTTTCAAAGGCTTCTACTTCCTTCAACTAAGATAAAGAAGATTAATTTAACAATAATTATAACTACTACTTACTTTAAATAAAGAAAAGCTACTCTAATGTCTACAAATGAGAGGAAAAGAAAACTTTGTGGAAAGCTGGAAAATGTAGATGAAACTTGGGATGATCATTCCTCTTTCCCTTTGGCCCTATTTATAGCCACTATAATCCCATGTCTGCTGATGTAGACATCTTTTTGTTGTGATTATTGGATCCTATAAATATAACTTGAATGATTTCTAGCCATATTTGGCTAAGATAAGGTTCAAACAAATTTAAACAAATTTGTTACAAATTTGAATTTTGAAAGTTATGATTTTCACTGATCTTGCCCATGCCTAGGATTACGCCAAACTATTTCACCATATTTTCAAATTAGTTCCAATATTTTGATCCAAGTTTGCTATTTAAAATGATATGTTAGCCCAAATGTTCTTGATTCTCCCTTGATTATTACTAATATTGCCCCTTCATTTCAAAATTTTGAATTTGATTTAAAGGCCAATCATTTTTTCAATCAAATAGCATTTTAACTCCTTTCCTATAAAAATAAACATAAAAGCTAAATTCAAACACGTTAAGACAAAATTATAGAGGATGAAATGCCAAAAAGAAAAAGTTGTGACACATCAAATTCCTCTACAATTAATTCTTGCTTAACCCTAAGTAAATTAAAAATTAGCAAAACAAAATAGCCAAATAGTTTTTACCAAACCATTTCTTATAAGATTAAACCATGCAGACTCCTTAAAACCTAGACCAAAAAAAGTTAAGCATTAATACACATCAAATTTGATTTTTAATAGAAAATATATGAATAGAGATAATTAAAGATAATCTCAATCAAACTATGCAAAAAGCCTTTATGAATTTATTCATGGTGTTTACTCTATCATATAAGTATTTAGGCCCAAATGTTTACTCTTAAACTATTTTCACAAGGAATACACTATTATAAACTTGTACATACATTAAATATCTCTCAATATAAACACATAAAGGCACGAGTCAAAAGGAATTTATTAATTGGTTATGATATGGTTTGGGTTAAGGATTACAAAAGAACTATTATGGGCTAAAACCACACATATTTAATAAGACATTCAAACAAAATGTAAGGGCTAAGAATAGAATGTGACCATAACCAAGTACCTAACTATCAATGTAAATTCTCATTTTGATATATTTTTTCTCTCTCTTTTTCTAAGAGTAGAAAATAAATCATCAATGCAAAACATGATAGGATATGTTATTAAAATGTGTAATTGGGTGATAGGATATATTATAGGCTAGGTTTATGATGTGGGTTAAAAATAAAAAGAAGGGATTTTAAAGAGGCTAAACTATAGATAATTAAGTAAGGTGACTTTTTAAGTTAAATGGATGAAACAACGAAGGCCTTTATCATATTCAAGCTCTTATGCATCATATCAATTCATGTTGGTTCAATACCAGTTACAAAGGTATCCAAGTTATAGAGAATCACATAACAGAGGAAAATGGATATAAATAAGATGTTTCTATCCTTTAAGGCTCAAATGCTTATAGATTTCAAACAAATTCAACTAATCATCATGCAATACTTCATCAATTAACTATTTCACTTTGTCTAAGTGCATACCCTAGCTGTTTCAAATTATCAATGTGTTTAACCTTCATATTAATTAGTTTTAGTGAAAATTCACACATGTAGTTCAACTCACTCAAAAAAGTTTAGTAAAATTTCTTTGACATATCTTATTTCATCAACTTCTAAAACCATTAGGCACAAAAGAGAAAGCGTTTAAATAGCACCAAAAATGCTGAAAATTCATAAAATAAGAATAAGGCAAAATATCTCCACCATAAACCTATTTAAAACATTGTTCCCAATGTTTAGTAGTACAACACAAAAAATAGAAAAACACGAAATGAAAGAGAGAAGAAGAAGAAACTTCCCTATTTTTATCTTTGTTTGGGGTAAGTAATTTAGTGAGGGCATTAGCTGGAATTGGTGTGACTGCATGATGCTAGAGTTGACAGAATGGGATTTAAAGTTTAGGTTACTTCCTATAAGTGTTGTTGTTTAACATTGTTAGTTTAATAGTATAGTTATTCATTCATCTGAATAAATTGAATCAGTTAAATCCATTTCCTCTAATGTTGCAATGTTCACATTCTCATAATAAGGTCGACATGCTTAGGATTTCAATTGCATCATATGGAATGAAAGACCCAATCCAATAAGATCGTAACTTACCTAGAAATAATTAGACCTTTAAATGAAAAAGTAGAACCTTCTGCCCAATGAAATTTTTTTGAGCAATAAATTTGTAATGGAAAACTTTTCTTCTTTCTTTATAAATTCTTGGATTTTTATAAGATTTGCTATGGATCTCCTTAATTTCGTATAGATCCAATTTTCTATGATTTTCATTTTCACCAAAACTGATCTTGCATTACTTAATAGCCCAAAATGTCTTATGCTCCAATTCAATTAGGAGGTGCAAGCCTTACCAAACACTAACTTGTAGGGTGACATGCTAATTGGTATATTGTAAGCTATCTAGTACTTCTAAAGCAAGTCTTCAAGTCACAAAATTTAGTTTTTTTTTCTTATCAGTCCAACAATTTTTCTTGTGAATGATTTAATTTTCTCATTTTAAAACTTCATCTTAACCACTTTTTTGTGAATTGTATGAATCAATCTTATAATTCACTTTATATTTCTTCGAGGTTGCCTCCAACGTTTGGTTGCAAAAATGCTTGCCTTAATCACTAATTAAAGCTTGCAAAATGTCGAACCTATAGAAAATGTCAGATTTAGGAAAACCTTTAACCACTTTGGAATCGTCAATTCAAGTGGTCTTTGCTTCCATTGATTTTGACAACCAATCAACAGCTAATAAAATATTGATAAAATTAAGAGAAGGAATTTGTCCTTTAAAATTAATGCCCCAAGTGTAAAAAATTTCACAAACCAAAATTAGAGTTTATGTAATCTCATTCCTTTAGGTAATATTGCTTTTTCTTTGACATTGCTCACAATTTTTACAAAACAAGTAAGCATCACGAAACAACAAAGGACAAAAGAAATCACATTCTAATTTTTTCTTACTGTTTGTTTTGCACCAAAATTTCCTTCGCAAGCATATGAATGGTAAAATGGATGAGATTTCATTTTCAAATACACAACTTTGAATTACCTTATCAAAGCAATGCTTATATAAATATGGGTCCTCCCATGCATAGTACTTAGCATCAGTCTTTAGCTTATCTCGTTGAGCTTTTAATAGACCTACTAGTAACATATTAGTATCTAAATAATTACTATATTTTTATACCGTGACAATTATAAACCTGCAAAAAATAGTTACTTATATGAAAATTCTTTCTATTGATTAAATGATGCATTTTATAGTATTAGCTATTAGAGTAGGGCCCTAAAGGTTGCCTTTAGCGTGTTTTGTACAAAGTTATGTAAAAACTTTATTTTCAATAATAAAGAAAGGCATATTTCATTAATTTGGTGTTCATTATTTATGAATTGATATTGATCTATA
>JANIHZ010000005.1:55306123-55316904 GCA_027478365.1 Erythroxylum rufum | reverse complement strand
TTAGTGATTTCTAATCCCATCAAACTAAGATGCGCTTAACGGGATCTTGAGCAATGGGGTTCCTTGATCAAGATCCTCCATTGCTCAAGATCCTGGACTTAAAGAGTCCTTTAATGTTCTGAGGCTCAAGAGCACTCAATGGGGTCTCGAGAAATGGAGTCCGGAGTGACAGGACTTCATTAATCAAAACCCTGGACTTAAAGAGTGTTCCTTAAGGTTTACCATTCACACTTAGTTTTGAACTGTGATAGCCAAAGCTCATTCTCAAGAGGATTTTATTACTTGTTTTAGAATTTTCTTTTTCTATTTTCAAAAATCCAAAAACACTTTTTACATGCTTTTTAGTTCATTAGTGTTCTAAAAAATCAACCCCTTTTTTCCTTGCCAATTTCACTTGCGTTTTATGACATATAGGCTATCTTAGGTCCATTTCATTAGGTTCTGATTAAGAGAGACGACCCGAGGTTGCATCTTGTACTGCAATCCTTGGTATAAATTATTTTTGACCGATTTTCAAGGATCGATTTTAGGATCAAACGACGAGCCGCGATCAGTTATATAGATCAATATATTATTAGCTTTGTTGGTTATTTAAGCTAAGAAATGAGAGACTTAATACAAAACTTCTTTAGATACACAACGTGCAAGAAGATAATATTTGCTAGGTTGATGGGATTAGCCCATTTGGTTCCATCAATTATCCATTCTTTGAGTAATGAAAAGGGAAGAAGAGAAAAGAAAAGATAGTGAGTCATCTCAAAGAGGGTATCACCATCATGCATCATCTCAATCATATATTGAAAGGCTAATTTGAATAACTAATTCCAATAAAAAATTATATTTAATCAACTTCATCTTAAAGTTGTAAGATAATTATGTTAATGTACCATTTAACTAACTCCAAAGTATGACAAATTTTTTGATAATTAAGTCTAATGCCAAATAACTTTCATTATAACAATATGAATATATAACAAAATGTGTAACAGTCTAATTTTATAAAAATTTGAAATAGAATAACAAGAGAATTCATAACAAGTTCAAAAATAATGTTTAACTTGAGTTTAAGACTGAATCCATAAGTCTTCTTCTCTTTGCATCCTTCTCGTTGCATGAGTTGAAGAAGTGATGTTATTCCCACTATTCTATTGCAATCCTCAAGGTTGAAAGTCAATTTCAATTTGAGAATTAGATTCAACAATAATGAATCTTTATGATTTTCTTAGCCATAATATTTGAACATTTTCCATACTATTTATATATGACAATAATAAAGGTTATTTAATAATTGTATAATTTCAAATAAAATAAAAATAGAAAATATTTGTATAATTTCTTTTTTTTGGTAAATAATATTTTTATAATTTCAAATAGAATACTAACATAACATAGTTACATAATGTGGTACTCAATTGACCCAGTTGATTCGTTGAAGTAGAATCCATATCCACTAACCCTTTTCCCTCTATCCTTGCCTCTACCTCTGCCTATGTCTCTTCCTCTGACCAGTTTTTATATAATTTCATGATGTTTATAGTTCTCCTATCTAATCACTTCACGAGCATATGTAATATTTGTTAATGCAGTATGTGTTGAATTCATAAATTGAACTCCTCCACTCTATCTCTTTACATTGGTGTTGGATGATCTTGAAACTTATAAATATTTTACAAACATAGAATGACTAGTAAAAAATGGTAATCATAAAATTAATTTAAAAAAGAATATGAAATTTCTTAGATTTATTGCATTTTGCAAAATCATTGATCGTGCGTTTGTTGCCTACATTTGGTGCAAGACATTCTCCTTCCATTTCTAGTAGCCTTTCCTATTTTAGGTTGTTTAAATCTCTCTTTCTTCATTTTCTTTTAGGTGAATTAGGCATTCTCCTTATTATTAGTGGCTCAAGGTCTTCATATTCAAGATAAATATTAATCCATCAAGTCGCTCTAGGGAATACTTGTATATTTGCATGTACTTCATGACAATCTAAATGAATACATTAACTTATATTATAACAATGAAAGGTACATGGAAACATAGATCAGACATAATGACATGGAATCCCCATTAGGTCCTAGTATCTTCAAGTCCAAGTACAATTTTTAATTCTCACAAAAATTTTTCTAATCTATGATTAACTTCATACTCATCAACTCCATTCCAATCAACAAAAAAAACTAAAGTTTTCTCTCTTATTTTTCTCTAACACCATCGAAACTCTTAGTGACATATTATGAATCCATTTCTCCCGAAAACACTTTTTTCTTATGCATCCTCTTTATCTCTATTCCTAATATGCTCCATCATGTTAAGAATAGGCTTCATCTTAACCTCCAATATCTAACTATTGAAGGTTTTACGCATATTATTATCCTTATAATTACAATTAGCATTGATATTGAAATATATCTTGCACTATAGCCCTGTTTAGCAATCAGCTGATTGCATTAGCTGTTAGCTGATAACTGATTATACCAGCTGATTTGACCAGCGGATTGCATTAGCTGCTTGTCATTTGATGTTTGGTAAAATTAGCTGTTTAGTATTAGCTTTTTATATATAAAATAACTTATAAGGACATGACTTAAAAAAATATAAGAGTATAATAGTATATATCTTAGTATTTCATTGAATATTCTCATAGGAATATTCTACAAAAATGAAGTTTATATCTCTAATAATAATAATAATAACAATAACAACAACAACAGCAATTGGAGTTTAACAATGCAATTCAAATAGGGAAAAAGAAATGAACATAGGGATAAAACAAAATGGTTACAAGTCAGAGAGAAAATAAAAAAAGAGAGAAAAGAGAGAGTTAGGAATAAAACAAAATAGTTGCAAATTAGACTTTGATACCTTATAATTTAAATTTAAATTTATTCATTAATACATGATTAAGAAGTTATGCGTGAATACCTTATTAACTCACATACATGTCTAAATTTAAAGTATTTTAACAATTTTAAATACGAAAATTGTAATAAGTCTTGATGAATTTATTCTAAAATTAATTTAAAAATTCAACTGTCTCGTACCCCACTGCCACTCCACTACCACCACTACCACCCACTGTCACTACCACCACCACAACAACCCACAATAATTTGTCTGCCAACAAAAAAGTTCACAACAGTAATTCTAGATGACAGATTTGTCAACATCAATAAATTGCAAAAACGAAGGGACAAATCAATCTTCAAATGGTGCGGGCATGCAATGAACTGGCCTTATTGCTAACTATTCCACTAACTCTTCAATGATAATGGAAAAGAGTGCAGACCAAAGAAACAAAAGAACAGAAAGCAGAAAAAAAGAAGTGCAGAATTTATACCAAGAAGAATTTAAGACAAGAATGTGTAGAGAATGATTATGTTATCTGGTGCAATGTAGAACTGTTCATGTAATATCTTTCAAAGCAAGAGACACCAAGCCACAAAATAGAAGAACATGTATTACAGTTACTGTTAAGTCAAAATGACTTTACATAAATGATTTTGATGAAGAACAAATAATAATGAAAGACGAAAGTAAGACAGAAGCAGACGAATAACAGACGAAGGAGCAAAGAAATAATTAGACAAAGGAGAAAAGAAATAATCAGACGAAGGAGCAAAGCAATAATCAGGCAGAAGATGCGCAAAACAAAAATCAGATGGAAGCTAAAAGACAGACGATAGAAAATCAGACGGAAGCGCGAAGACAAAAGACAGACGATAGAAAATCAGACAGAAGAGCTAAGACAAAAGTCAGATGATAGAAAAACAGACGGAAGGCGCAAACCAAAAGACAGATAGAAGACGCAAAAAACAAAAATTAGACGAAAGGAAGTAAGACGGAAGAACCGATACCAAGTCAGTTTAATAATCAACTTGAGTTAGTTACAAAACTCAACTGAATAATTGATTCTTGAAAGATCAAGAAATAAGAAGAAAGAAGCAATTATCAAGAAGCGGTTGAAGACGAAGACGATAAATATGAGTCGGAGTCGAAGACTGTAGAAGTTAGAGATTTTAAAAGAAGCTTAGCGAGTTAAGAGATATTACTGTGTGAAAAACTAGAGCGATCACTTTCTGTAACAAAAGCTCAAAAACTCTTTCAGTTGAAAGAATAGCAGATAGCCTGAAGAGGCTAAGTGTGAAAGAATACTTGTTGTAAGAGAGCTGAAGAGGCTCGGTATCAAAGAATACTTGTAACGTTGTGAAAGATAGTGAAATCTCAGAAAGATCTCTAAGGACTGGACGTAGCCCACGGTTTGGGGTAAACCAGTATAAATCTGCGTGTCAACACTCTCTCAACTCTCAACTCTCTCTTAACTTTGAATTTTTAATCTTACTATTTTCATACAAGAATTCAGAAAATATTTTACAATATTGATTTTCAATAGTTTGAGAAAAGAACAAGTTTCTTTTAATGAAATTGTTAAAAAGGGGGATCAGTGTTTTGGGAAGCTTGAGTTGTTGTTGCGTTAATATTTGGAGGTTCTAGCAGTTGACATTGACTTCCACCCATCTATGAAGTATAAATAGTGAATTATCTAAATTTTACCATCTCCCTTATAATTACATATAAGTAGTATAAATATGTATTTAAATGACTTACTATAAAGTAGATATTCCTACTAACTTCCCCAAATGTTACTCCATATCCTCTACTTACCTATAAAAACATAAGGAATTATAATGTTATATATGTTAAAAAACTTAAATATTATAATTAATATTCATTAACTATTGTCTTCTCTCTCCTTGATATAGAAGATGCAGTTTTTAAGCCTGTAGCTACTTATTGTGTCAGTTTTTGAACTGGACGGCTACGAATATTGGATAAAGGGGCTTTAGTTTTTGGTGACCTTCCTTTTTTTGTTGCATTATACATATTGAAGATAAACAAAAAGTTAATAATTTTTCATTAATAAGAAGACATTTGTTATACAACTAAAATAACTACCTTAGCAATTTCAAGTTGCCTTGAAGGATGACTCTTATTTTTGCATTCTCTTATATTGTCACCAATTTCATGACAATAATGAAATCTCTTTGCTACTCCAACCTTGTTCAATTTTGTTGGGATTTCATGAATCTTTAATGTGATCTCTTTTTTTTTGGCCTTTTTCGGTCTTCCAGGCATCTTCTTGATTAGTGGAGGTAATACTGGCTAAATATTTTCAGTCTTTGGCCAAAATTTAGGACCACTATTAGGTTCCATAGCGTACTGGTAACTCTTCAAATAACAATCACACTTATAACATCGATTGATATAAGCATTGATATCCTCCCTCTAATAAGATATATAAGCCACAACATGTTTTCATAGAATCTTAGTTAAATCCTATAGTCTATATTAACAAGTTTGTGCTTGCAAGTAAACAATGTACTTGTCTGCAAAAATAGTGACTTCAAATTTCAAATTCCCATTTATCATGATTATATAATGCCTTCTATCCCATTTTGCTACCTCTATTTTCTTCCTCACTCTTGGGCATATATCTTCAGTGGACTTTAGCATCATATCCCTTTTTTCATGTATTTGAGTCATTAAAGAAACTCAAATGTCTTCTAATATGTTGATCAAGCTTTTCGTATGAGCTTCACAGATGAATCCATTAAACGTCTCTGAAATATTGTTATATATTATTTCACATTTTAGTATGGTGCTTACAAAGGCTTCAAAAATGTCTCCAAGTTCCCAATTTTCAAATCCTTATAAGCCTTCACTGAAATACTCTTTAACTCTTCCATTACCTCATCAAAATCAACTTCCTTTGTGCAATTCACCGCTTCCAAAATAAACTCCTATATGTGTGGCCTTTATGAACAATAGACCAATTCGCATACACATGAGGCTTTTGGAAACAAATTCTTTAATGCTTCCATTAAATCCTGTAAAAAAAAGGTAACATAAATTGAAGAAGAGAAATCACATAAACAAATAACATCGCATGTATGAATACTTAAACTTTACCTTTTGTTGATCGCTAATAGAAGTCCTTCCATTTCCGCATAAGTTGAGATCTTCTACAAGAATGCTCAAAAACTAATTCCATGGTTGGTAGTTTTCTTCCTTAACCACACCCTAACATATAGGAAACATATGATTGCTTCCGTCATGACCTACTGCAGATAATAAAACACCTCTAAAGAATGTTTTTAAAAGACATCCATCTAACCCAGTTATCTTCCTACATCCACCGAGAAATACTTTAAAGCACTAAATCCCACATAGAATCTTATGAACATTAGTTTTTTGGAATGTTCATCAAGTTTAGTTTTAATAATATACTTCCCATCTTTGTCTACTTGTCTTAACTCATGTCTAAAAGACAATAAATTTGCATAACGACCTTTCATAAATCCTCGAAGCATGGTAATAGCTTCCCACATAGCCCTATAAAATTGAGATTTAGTGACTTGTAGTGCATATTTTGATTTGAGATCGTCCATCATTTCAATAATAGGCCAATTTGGCTTCCTCCTAAACTTGTGTAAGAATTCATTTGCTACCCATTTCCTGCTAACTTGCTTGTTCCTTTGCACTTTACTACAGTTATGAGTGTTTTCTACTCTCTTCACAGCAAAAGTTGTCTCATTTCCAATCCATCCAGCATATACCCCAAAAGGACATTGTGCCTCACAAGCTACTTCTATTCTCACACCAGATCTCACCATTGAAACATTATACCCATTTGTAATTGCATACTTTCTTATTGCTTCCTTCAACTACATCTCGTACTTAAACTTCATTCCAATTTCGAACTTAAAATATGTCATATCAACTTTTGATTTAAAACCAATGTATTCCTTCTTTGGGATAGGTGCTTCATCATTACTATAAACTAGTGATTGAATTTCAGAATCACTATCCTCATATTCACTATTTGCACAATGTGAACTTCCTTTTTCTCTTTTAGTATCTTTGAAATTATCACCTTCTTTATTGAAATTCTTTCAACTACCTCTAACCCCATCGATAACATCTCTTCTTATTTGTTCTCGTAAAAATATATTCTTCATCATCAGTTACAAATAACTCCTCATCAACTAAATCGTCTCCAGAATCACTATCCTACATAACATTGAAGTCCTCATCCTCCTCCAATTAAACTTGGAACAACCTGTCATCATTACCATCAAATTCATTGCGAATATTAGAGTCTAATTCTTCACCATCTATTGCAGAATGCTTGTAACATGATCGTAGTAGATTTTAACATTATGATAATTCAAATCTTCCATTTATTAGAGTATAACCAATATGTCCTTATCATGGTCTAAGTTTAACTCTATCAAGCTTCTAATCGACTGATGTGTAAATTTGTAAAACGTAGATAGTACTTTATGTCCTTTATCTTCATAAATCCCTTTTAAAACTCGCACGCTAAGTTCATCAATACTCATAGCCTTCTTCCTTTTAATCTTGCCCCCAACATATTTATTATCGTGCCTTTCCAACACTCCACTATAATGAAATTCAAAACTTACCAACATCTGCAATGGGAAAGTGTGACTAAATATAAAATAATATATATTCCAAGAAGGAAAAAAAGAAGCAACAACTAACAAATCTCAAATTGGGATAATTAGAAATCCTAAAGAGAAGTAAATCATACTTAATATCACCATTATCAACCCATCTTCTTATCTCAAAGTACTTCAATTCTATATACTTTGCATTGTCTATGTTCTTTGTGTTCTTACATATGAGTCATCTCCGTTTAGCTTTAGCTCCAACTTAAAAATAAGTTAAATTTTTCGATATTAATGTAGGAGTTACAACATACCACCTATAACTTTTTCAAGAAAAGACACATCCTACAAACATGAAATATAACCTACAAGTGAATTTCTATCATTTGAGTTCGCATTAGTAATTAGCCAAACCTACATATTGCGAAAATGTAAATAAGAATAACTTTATTTGACACCTTGTGATTAATATAGCAACAAAAATGACTTTTTTTCCCTATAAATGCACAATGGATTCTGCAAAAGATGGGCTTTGGCTTAAGTAAAAAAAAAAAGTTGTCCTAACGCTCAAAGTGCAAATATGACATATGATTCAAGAAATATGAGTATAGTTAACAATCTACAAGTGACTTTCTATCGTCTAAGTTTGCATTAGTAATTAGCCAAACCTATGTATTGTGAAAATGTAAAGAAGAACAACTTCATTGCAAATAAATTTATGTAATAAAAAACAACTTCATTGCAAATAAAAAGTATGTAAATAAAAATAGCTTCATTGCTTGTAAACAATATGAAAAAAAGAATTGCTTTATCATGAATTAAATGTAAAACACACTTCAACTTTACGTCTGCTAGTCTAAAAAACCCATCATTTCTTGCATATAATTTTATGTATAATCATCAAGATCTGTAAAATTAAACAAACCTACAACAAAATGTAATAAAAACCTAACCTTCATATGGATAACTATAAATGGATGAGGGCATCGAGTAGGGAGTTCCTGCGATGTGAGTAGGGTTGAGGGCGTCGAGGTTGCAATCTAAAAATGAAGAGCTTATCAGTGTTGCGCGTTGCCATTTAAGGGTAGCTTAGGCCATCCAGAGGTTGAGGGCATCGGCCGAACAAACAAATAATAAAGGGATGAGGCCGTGTAAATTGAAAATGAAGTCGGTGAATGTCGGGAGAGCAAATTGAACAAAAGGGGTGAGACTTCACAGTCGAGTGGCACAAAATAAATTTAGGTCATTTAAAAAAAACAACGTCATTTACTTATGTGATTAAGCAATGTCGTTTCATTAATCATCATTTGTTCTATTAATTATTACTGATGTTTATTAATAATAAGAGTTTCTAGACACGTGGCAAGCCACATTAGCAAACTTAATGGAGAAAATAACGTCAAGCTAGAATTAAAAAAAAAGGAAAAGTTTGAGCATTTTATTGCCACTTTTTAAAGTTCTATCTATAGTTATAAAAACTAACCAAAGTATGAGATTTTTTTTGTAATTAACCCTTTTATTATTATTTAAATAGTGTAGTATAGAACTAACAATAGGTTGGCCTGGATTTAGATCAGGTCCAAATTTTAATAATCAAGTTTGAATTCAATCTAAGGCCCAATAGAGGTTAGGATATGCAACCAAACATGAAACTTAATCAAAATTTGGGTGGTCAAAGCAAATGGTTCAGGCACGATCTTGAGGCCTCAAGCTTCTTTTGTAAGAAAAACATATCAAACTGAAATAATTAAAGTAGAAAATAAATAAAGAAAACTACAAAATAATTGAAGAAAAAAATGTGAGACAAATGGAAAAGAAATTAGTTGTAGAAAGTAGAATTAATATAATTGTACAATATTACTAACTTTTGTACTGGAAGTAAAGTTTTAAACATTAAAACTAAATTATAACTAATAAAAATGAACTATCAATGGAAGCTTTAGCATTAAAGAGAGAGAAGAAAGTTTTAGGAGCTAGGTGTTGTTCTATTTATTTTGGATGAGAGAGAGCTTTCCCCTCAGTCCCATTCCAAAGCTTCAAATATTTCACCAAAGAGTGTTCAAAGAGTATAGTGAAGACCAAATCTAAGAACCACAGCTACAATAACACCTAAAATTTTTTGCTTAAAATCAAGATCTAGACTATGGGTCTACATTGCTTTTTTATCACTCATCTCACCAAAATAATTGTGATGAATTACCTGATGCAGAGGTGAGTAGAGCTAGGTGTTGCGAAATTATGACAGAGGAGCAGAGGGTCGAGGGCGAGGAGTAGTGTTGACCAATAAGGATAAGGAGTAAGGAGTAAGGAGCCTAGAAGAGTTATGGTAGAAATTAATTTCAATTAGAACTAAGCTACAATGTGTGTGAAGCTGGCTAGGGAAGAAGAAAGAAGCTATTGAAATAACGTCATGTTACTTATCATTTCACTTTTAATAAAATGACGTTGTTTCACATTAAGTAACAAGATGACTTGGGTTTTGATTTGGGCTGGGCTCAAGAGCCTGAACTGTAGCCCATCTCAGACTCAAAATTTTGGAAAAAGAAAAGCTCAAACCCAACTTGAAGTTAGATCAAATATGACTGAATTGAGTCGAGTCAAGTCGAGTCAAGTTGAGTTTAGGAAAAAAAATGTCAATCTTATGCAACATATAATTATTTTGGTTTTGAAATTGGAGTTGTCTAAGGCATGATACTCTCCTTGTAGACTAGAGAGATTCAGATGTATAATCAATCCCATTTGGTAAGCTAAAATTGATTTTATATTGAATTGATTATGTAGATTCATTATGAATTACAATCACATTTACATAGATAAGGAATTGAGGAAGGAGTGAATTGACTTCTAAAGGCCAACTGAGTTTTAAGAACCTAGAGTTGAAGGCGAGAATTAGCTAGTATCTGTTCATAAGGCTTACAAGAGAGAAATTCGAGCTGATGGAGGATAAACTATACAGTGTTTGGTGGTTATGATATGCGGTTTAGTTTTAGCTTAGGATGGTAGATGAGTTTGAAATCAATTTAGCTTACCTCAAAATTAATATGTTAAAATTTAAATTTAACAAGATTTGAAGTGAATCAAACGTTAGTAAATGATAATCAACACTCACAAGAAGGGGGGGGGTTGAATTGTGTTATTTTTTTTGTTAAAACCTTCTTTGAAAATTTGTTCAATTCAGACAAACTTTTGTATGTCAAAGATTCTTTGAAAACTTGTATTACTGGAAATTAAAATCGTAGTAAGTAATAGAGAGTAAAGAAAGTTGACACAGTCGTTTTATACTGGTTCACCCCAAAACGTGGGCTACGT